>SJYV01002450.1:0-10098 GCA_006410875.1 Neotragus pygmaeus | reverse complement strand
ATGCATAGTAGTGTATTATTTGGTTTACATTTTCTAAATGACGAAGGATGTTGAGTACTTTTAAAGGTGTTTAGTTGCCATCTGAATATCTTCTTTGGTAAAAGATCTGTTCAAATATTTTGTGCATTTGTTGTTGCTGTGTTTGTGTTTCTAAGTTTTGAGAGCTCCTTATTTATTCTGTATTCAAGTTCATCGTTAGTTATATATTTTGTACATATTTTATCCTAGTCTCTGTCTTCTTGTTTCATTCCCTTAACAGCATCTTTCAGAGTCAGACACGACTTAGTGACTAAAGCACTAAGTTTCGTCCACCTCCAGTGCCTCTTAATCCTCAGTTGTAGCCCTTACTATTCCTCTTCCTTAAGGGAAAATAAGGCTTTGACTGTCTTCTCCCTGTGTGAAACATACATGCATACTTTGTATCCTCAGCATACTTCTCAGAATAGCTGTATATTTATTTTGTTGAGAGCAGTATTTATTGCTATTGTTTTTATGAGTTGATATGATAGACAACTACTTGTGTCTTATGCTTCTTGGAGTTAACAACTTTCTTACTGGGGGCATGGAGGATTATTTGCTTAGTTTTCTGGGTATATGTCCAGCTCCAAACCCGGCACTTATGGTAAAATTTCACATTTTTGAAGGAATTTCATGGACAGGTTGTCCTCTGTTACTGAAGAGAGGTCATTCTAGGATCCCCAGCACCATCAGTTCAAAATTCCATTTGGCCTGAATTTCCTGTTTTCAGAATCCTATGTATTACTCTTTCTTCATGCACTCCTTCAATTTGGTGGAATATAGCCTCTAATAACTTCCTGGGAAAGGATCTGCGGGAGACAGATTTATGAGACCTTACATGTCTAAAATATTCTTTTCCTCTACCTTCATACTTTATTGATAGTTTCTTTGGATACATATGCCTAGATGGTAAATCCTTTCCTGGATTATTTTTAAAAACATTTCTCAATTGTCCTCTAGACTCCAGTGTTGCTTATAAAAACTTGGAGGACATTCTGATTCCTGAATTTGTATATTTTATCTGTTTTTAATCCTCGGAATCTATCAACAAATCTTCCTTAGGTCAGCACCATCCCCCTGCCTCTGTTTTCAGTGGTAACTTCTGCAGTAGCTCACAGACTTCTTGAAGATTCTGTGGTCTACACTAGATTGGGACTGGCTTTTCTCTACAAGTAGCTTAGGAGTTAGCCTTCTTGAGACACTTATTTAATTCACGTCCAGTGGCTTTCCAGCTTCAGATATTTTATAGTGACCTTTCCTATTCTCACTATTCTTGCAGATTGTTGCCTTAAAAAACCTTAACTATATTTCAAAATGAACCCCCCAAAATGTGTGTGCTCAATTGGCCGTGTTTACCCATGGATAGGGCTTCCCCGGTGGCTCAGCTGGTAAAGAATCTGCCTACAATTCAGGAGACCCTGGGTTGAGAAGAGTCCCCTGGAGGAGGGCATGGCAACGCACTCCAGTATTCTGGGGTCACAAAGATTTGGACACAGACTAAGCGACTAAGCACAGCACAGCAGCCATGGGTATCCTGTTTGTTTGTTTGTTTTTTCCCACCATGCGGCCTGCAGGATCGTGGTTCCCTGACTAGGGATTGAATCTGCGCCCCCTGCAGCAGAGGCATGGAATCCTAGCCACATGATCACCAGGGGATTCGCAGCATTTTTTTTTTTAATTGATGTATGAAATATATAAAGTGAGCAAAGCACACTGATTTTAAGTTTACAGCTTGATGGATTTTTACATCTATCTATCTACCTACCTACCTTAGTTATCTCTATCTTAATCATTAGATAAATTAGGAGATAGATTATTTCTAGCATTCCCAAAAGAAATTTTATTTTCCTTCTGTGTCAGTACCAATTCCCTCTTGTGACCTCTTCTGACTTCTATCACCATCAAATAATTTTGCTTGTTCTTTTGATTAATAGGAAGGTAATTATTATGCGGTCTTTTGTTTTTGGCTTACTTCATTCAATATAGCCTCTGAGGGGTTTGTCACTCTTGTAACATATATCAGTGAAGCAGCGCTGTGCTGAAGCTGACTCATTTCAGCTTGCAATTGTGTGCCTGACTTTCCGATTCTGTATTTTATGACTTCATGCTGATAACATGAAATTGGCTATATTGGAAGTATTTATTCCATAAAAGTTAGAAAACACTACCAACTAGAACTTTTTTCCTCCTTAAGGAGCCAGTTGTTAAATGTTTTTGAGCATATCACTGCAGTAGTTTTTTTCTTTATGTTGCTGTGTAGTATTCCATTATATGAGTATAATATGCTACTTATTCACTGTCTTGTTGATGGACATTTTTGTTATTTCTTGTTTTGCCTGTTATGAATAAAGCTGCTTTAAGCATTCTTATTCATATCTTTTAAATAACCTATGTATTTATTTCTTTTGGAAGTATTTACACTTGGAAGTCATGCATTGGGTAGATATTTTGTTTTAGGAGATACTGCCAAACAGTTTTTTTCCACCAGTTTATACTTCCACCACCAATGCAGTCTTTCCACATTCTTGTTAACTCTTGGTTTATCAGTCTTTTCAATTTTGCCATTTTGCTGGAGGTGGTTTGCATTTGCTTGCCTTGATAAATATGAATTGGGATCCCTTTCCTTACATTCAGAATCTTAGCCACTGGGCCACCAGGAAGTCCCCCAAGTCCTTTAAATTTCCATGTAAATTTTAGATTCATTTGTTAATTTCAAAAAAGAGAGAGAGAGAAATGGAAAAGAAAGATACTTGCTTGGGTTTGGTTTTGGATTTTGTTGAATCTATAGATAAATTTGGAGAGAATTAAAATATTAATGATCTTGAATTCTGCCAATCTGCTTACATGGTGTAATACTTAATTTATATATATATATATATATACTTAATTTATTTAGGTCTTTAATTTCTCTCTAATATTTTTCAGTTCTTAGTGTAGTGATCATACATCTTTTGATAGATTCATTTCTAATTATTTGATTTTTGAATAAAATTTGTATAAAATTGTGTTTTTAAAATTTTCAGTTACCAAAGTTAGGTCCTAAAAAACACAATTAATTTTTATATATCAATTTTGGTTTTAGTGATACTTTAAATTTGCTTATTAATTCTCATAGTTTTCAGATCACTTTTGATTTCCATGTATATACTCGTGTTTTCTGCAAATAAGGATAGAACATTTTTCTTCTTTTCCAATCCTTATACCTTTTCCTTCCCTTTCTTTCCTATTGCACTTGAGTAGGGCCTCCAGAACAACACTGAAAATAGTTGATAATGGTGCACATTTTTGTCCTTAACCGAGTGGTACTGGCATCTGGAAGGGAGAGGCTGGAGACGCTGTTAAACATCCTACAGTGCACGAGCCATACGCCCACAACAAAGGATTATTCAGTCACAGTGTCAACAACACTGATTTGGAAAACCCTGGCGTAAAGGAAAGTAGACTAACAGCTCATAAACCTTAGGGCATGGCTGCTAATATTTATAACCTTGACCTTGAATCATTCGGGAAACATTAGATTATGATCAGCACACTCCAAAATGTAATTCAGTCTAGAAAAAATTACGTAAAAATGGTTAAGATTTGCAATGATTTGGGGCTTAAAGATCTGTTTCAATTGTCTAAAAAAATTAATTTATGTGGAAGATCTCATTTGCAAATCATGTCAAATGCAAGAAGTATTACAGAAAGGCAAGACCTCTTTACAATTTTTATATTGTTCAGCGATAATTTAAAAACCACTTCTGGCTTGCTGGTTTGATATTTGCATAAAGAGAGTATTAAAAAAAAAAAGTTCTAAAACAAACTGTGGTTTGGACATCAGGGCCCTGGTGAACATTCTTCCTGTCTATAGAGACTTACATAATCATGGACATGGACTTCAGTAGCATCTCACTATCAGCTGGGAGCTCACTCAGAAGGGGCTTCTCCTGCAGACCCATCATCTCTTTCACCTTCAGGGCAGAGGCATCCTTAACTGGGGCATGGCAGAGCCAACTACATTTTGGTGTAATTGCAGCAGGTTTCTGGAATTCTTCTGGATGGGCTGGAGGAGCTGGCGGGGAAGGTAGTATGGAAGGGAATTATGCAGAAGTTCAGGAAAGGATAAACTGTGCTGAAAATAAAAAGAATATGCAACAACATCTGGAAATTGATTGAAAAAAGGCAACAACTAAGAATGCATCTGGTGAAGAGAAAACAAGACCCAGATTGCCACGAATCTGAAAGGATCTGGAGACTAGAGAAAGTTCTATTTAAAAAAAAAAAAAGAAGAAGACGACCCTGTGGCTATGCACCAAGAAGCAAACAAAGTTTTCTGGCTTCCTGATCCAGAAATCTCTGTATCTCAGCACGCTTTCTGTCATGAAATCCAACAGAAGAGCCGTGAATTCCTGTGATAAGGAAAGTGGTGCTGCTGTGGCAGGCCACAAAAGGCACAGAGCTGAATGGAGGCTGTCTCTGGAGCTAGCAGGTCATCTGTTAGGCAGAAATAAGCAAATTTCATTGTCTCTTTGCTCACTGCATTCCACCCATCTTCTCAATGGAATATCTTCTTGAGTCCTAGATAACAGTATCACCCAGTGGCTCAGATGACACTGGCTTGTGAAGTGGCCTCTGTGTATTTCTCAGTGTGTTTTTATAACACAACAGTGCGTGATAACCACTTCGGCTGCACTGGTCATAAATCACGCTATCATCACAGTCTCCGATCATGCAGAGCTGATCATGGTCCTCCCTGTCCATCCGAAGAATGAAGAGAGCCTAGCATTTTCCAGTGGACCTCGGTATCCTCATTGGAGTCATGGAGGGATGACTGTGTAGTGCAATTTTCAGTTACAAAGTGAATGTTGTATCAGTCTTCAGGGACGATGAGATGAAGACCACAAGAGCTGCTGGCTGGTGTTTCTTGTGGAGACTCCAAAGTAGGACAAAACGCCCTTCTCTGTTAGGACTGCTGTAGGATTGTTTGTCAAGAACCTGGTCGTGCTTCTCAGGAAGCTCACAGATCTCTTCCTGCTGTAGTGTTTTCATCCTTTGTTAGCAAGCCCTTTCCCCTTAGTTCTTTTGGGAGCGGAAGCTTGTCCCACTCTGTAACACTGAGCCTTGAATTTCAAAGACGGATACCTTTTGTAGTCCCTGTTATATTTACTAATCTGTGGAGAGGAGGAAGGCAGGAAAGTCTTCTATGTGGAAAGCATTTTGCCTCCAAAGACAAGAATGACACGGTACACTAGACAACCGCTGTTATGGATTGGATCCATCCACCCCAAATTTGTAACTCCCAGCGCCACATGGTTTATTTGGAATAAGACATGGAAAGAAGTAATTAAGTTAAAATGAGGCCATTAAGGTGGGCCCTAATACAATATGGGGCTTCCCAGGTGGCTCAGTGGTAAAGAATCTGCCTGCAATGCAGGAAGTGTGGTTTGATCCCTGGGTCAGGAAGATCCCCTGGAGAAGGAAATGGTAACCCACTCCAGTATTCTTGCCTAGAGAATCCCCATGGACAGAGGAGCCTGTCGGGCAACAGCCCATGGGGTTGCAAAGAGGTGGACATGACTGAAGTGACTAAACACTACACCATGACCGGTGTCTTTATAAAAAGAGAAGATTAGGACACAGAGGGACAATCATGTGACGATATACAGAGAGATGCCTATCTGCAAGCCAAGGAGCAAGACCTCAGAAAAAGCCAATGCTGCCAACACCTTGATCTTAGACTGCTAGCCTTCAGGACTGGGGAGGGAGTACATTTTCGTTGTTTAAGTCATCCAGTTGGTGGGTAGTTCATTGTGACAGCCCTAGCAAACTAATACACCCATAGACAGCTCGATGTATTTTTCTGGATAAACTACAGGGGAATATAGAAGTGAAGGACTTCCCTGGTAGCTCAGTCAGTAAAGACTCTGCCTGCAATGCAGGAGACCTGGGTTCAATCCCTGTGTTGGGAAGATCCCCTGGAAGAGGGCATGGCAAATCTCCATGGACAGAGGAGCCTGGTGGGCTACAGTTCACGGGGTCACAAAGAGTTGGACACAATAGAGCAACTAAATAGAGCAACTAAGCGCCGCACAGTATGTAGAAGTGAAACAGAAAACTTGGGTTAGGAAGCAGGCTACCATTGTAGGCACCTAGGGCTCGTTCCCACAGGAGGGTCCTGGGATAGGGTACAGAACAGACCTCAGAGGTGTTGCTCTTAAACCCATATATCTAAGAGTAAAATCGATGGGTCCCATTAGCTCTTTGTTGAACATTTTGAGAGAGTTCAGTTTAGTTCAGTCCCTCAGTCGTGTCCGACTCTCTGCGACCCCATGAATCGCAGCACGCCAGGCCTCCCTGTCCATCACCATCTCTCGGAGTTCACTCAGTCTCCCGTCCATCGAGTCCGTGATGCCATCCAGCCATCTCATCCTCGGTCGTCCCCTTCTCCTCCTGCCCCCAATCCCTCCCAGCATCAGAGTCTTTTCCAGTAAGTCAACTCTTCGCATGAGGTGGCCAAAGTACTGGAGTTTCAGCTTCAGCATCATTCCTTCCAAAGAAATCCCAGGGTTGATCTCCTTCAGAATGGACTGGTTGGATGTCCTTGCAGTCCAAGGGACTCTCAAGAGATGCTTTTGAGGGAGTGCCAAACCATAATTCACAGAGGCTGCATCAATTTAAACACCCACTAGCAATGTTTGGGAGAAGGCAATGGCACCCCACTCCAGTATTCTTGCCTGGAAAATCCTATGGACTGACTGGAAGGCTGCAGTCCATGGCGTCACTGAGGGTCAGACACGACTGAGGGACTTCACTTTCACTTTCATGCACTGGAGAAGGAAATGGCAATCCACTCCAGTGTTCTTGGCCTAGAGAATCCCAGGGACGGGGGAGCCCCGTGGGCTGCCATCTCTAGGGTCGCACAGAGTGGGACACGACTGAAGTGATTTAGCAGCAGCAGCAGCAATGTTTGAGAGTTTTAATTCTCCATATAGTCATCAATATTTGCTATTATCCATCTTTTGTTATAGTCATCCTAGTGGTTATAAAGTGATATCTTGTGATTTTTATTTGCATTTCTCTGATGAGTAATGATTGTTGAGCATCTTTTCATGTGCTATTTTCTTTGGAGAAGTATTTATTCAAGTCCTTTGTTAAATTTCTAACGAGGTTATTTGTCTTTTGCTGTTTAATTGTAAGAATTATGATGTGGGTACCATCTGTTGAAAGACTATTCTTTTCTTAACTGAATGGTCTCGGTACCCTTTTCTAAATCAACTGATCATAGGTGTATGGGTTTATTTTTGGATTTTTCAATTCCATATGGTTGATCTACATGTCTGTCTTTATGCAAGCACTACAAAGTCTTAATTACTGTGGCTTTAAAATAAACTTGAATTTGGGAAGCATAAATCTTCCAGCTTTGTTTTTCTGTAAGATTATCTTGGCTATTTTGCGTTTCTTGGATTTCCATATGAACTTTAGGATCAGCTTCTTAATTTCATCAAACAGAAAATTTCCTTTGCATTTAGTTTTTTCCTCTAAAAGTGCAAGGATAGGTTATTGACTTTCTTTTTTCTTAACATAGGCATTAATAGCTGTAAACTTTCCTCTAACAACTGCTTTAAGTACTTCCATAAGTTTTGGTACGTTGTGTTTTAGATGCATTCATCGCAAAGTATTTTCTAATTTTCCCATGATTTCTTCTTTGAAACATTGGTTTTTAAAGAATGTGTTAATTTTCACATACTTGGGAATTTTCCCAATTTTGTTCTGTTATTGATTTCCTATTTCATTCTATTGTGGTCAGAGAATATACTTTGTATGAATTCAAGTCTTTTAAATGTGCTGCTACTTACTTTGTGTCCTAACATGTGATCTCACCTGGAGAATGCTTCATGTGCGATTGAGGAGAATGTGCATTGTTCTGTTGTTGGGTGGTGTCCTATAGATCTCTGCTAGGTGTAGTTTGTTTATAATGCTATATTGGTCTTTGATTTAGTTGTTGACCTTTTATCTAGTTGTTCCATCTTTTATTTTAAGAAAAATATTGGAGTCCCCAACCATTATTGAATTGTTTGTCTCCTTTCAATGTTGCCAGTGCACCAAAACATGTATTCTGGTGTGCTGTTATTTGGTGCAGTTGTCTTTTGAATCAGATGGGAGAGAAAAAAGCAAGTTATAAACAGAATTTTATTTAATCCATCTTTTATTTTCATCTATGTTGTTACCTTTGGCCACTGCCTCTTCTTGATGAGGGTGAAAGAGGAGAGTGAAAAAACTGGCTTAAAACTCAACATTCAAAAAACTAAGATTATGGCATCCAGTCCCATCACTTCATGGCAAATAGTTGGGAAAACAATGGACATAGTGACAGACTTTATTTTCTTGGGCTCCAAAATCACTGTGGACAGTGACTGCAGCCATGGAATTAAAAGATGCCTACTCCTTGGAAGGAAAGCTATGACAAAGCTGTGCTGTGCTTAGTCACTCAGTCGTCCCCAACTCTCTGCAACCCCATGGACTGGAGCCCATCGGGCTCCTCTGTCCATGGGATTCTCCAGGCCAGAATACTGGAGTGGGTTGCCATGCCCTCCTCCAGAGGATCTTCCCATCCCAGGGATTGAACCCAGGTCTCCTACGTTGCAGGCAGATTCTTTACCTTCTGAGCCACCAGGGAAGCCCATGACAAAGCTAGACAGCATATTAAAAAGCAGAGACATCACTTAACCAGCAAAGGTCTGTATAGTCAAAGCTATGGTTTTTCCAGTAGTTTTGCATGGATGTGAAAGTTGGGGCATAAAGAAGGCTGAGCACCAAAGAGTTGATACTTTTGAGCTGTGGAGCTGGAGAAGACTCTTGAGAGTCCCTTGAACAGCTAGGAGATCAAAACAGTCAATCCTAAAGGAAATCAACCCTGAATATTCTTTGGAAGGACTGATGCTGAAGCTCCGTTACTTTGTCCACATGATGCAAAAAGCCTACTCGTTGAAAAAGACCCTGATGCTGGGAAAGACTGAGGGCAGGAGAAGAGGGTGGTAAAGATGAGATGATTGGATGACTCAATGGACATGAGTTTGAAAAAACTCCGGGAGATGGTGAAGGACAGGGAAGCCTGGCATACTGGAGTTCCTGAGGTAGTAAAGAGTTGGACAGGACTTAGTAACTGAAGAACGTTGTTACCTTTACTGGCACCTATTTTTTCTCATATAGATTTTAGTCTCTGTCTAGTGTCCTTTAATTTCACTTTAGAATATTTTCTTTAGTATTTCTTGTAGGGCAGGTCTTAAATTTGCTTATGGTTTCTCATTTCTTTCTTTCAGAAAGAAGACCATGTAACCATTCGAGTGGCTATAAAATCATTAGAAATGACTAATAAAATGATAAACCAATAATAACTCTTTATTACAAAAATATTTCATGTTCTTTGGAAACACTAGTTATTTTACTTTAAACCGGTTTTAAAAGTTCTCGTTTTTAAAACTGAAAAAAAAAAAATCTTCTGTAAGAGTGATGGAAAAACCCTTCCCGAGTGTAGCAATACTAATAATTAAATTATGAAAAGCATTTCAGTTTAAATTATGAAATAAATTCTTTGTGAAATCAAATCTGATCTGTAAACAATGGTATTTGCTTTAAAAACTGAACAAATAATGGAAAGCTTAGATAAAAGCACAGAACATAATTCTTGAATATTGAGTGGTATGATTGACTTTCATAATTCCTTTCAAAGTATTTTATACATATTAATTTAAACCTCACAAGTGTTCACTGGTATATCATTTATCCACAAGTGTTGGCCTGGAAATTATTTATCCTAGAGTTAGGAGATAGAATTGAAGATACAACTAATGGAGTCTGGGGTCACAATTTTCTTACCAGAAGCAAATGTTTTTTGCCTCTGAATAGTTCTGGACTTTGAAAAAGAATAGTGAACATTTTCCTAATAGCATTTGCATTAATTTTAATTTATTTATTTTTAATTGGAGGCTAACTACTTTACAATATTGTATTGGTTTTGCCATACATAAACATGAATCTGCCATGGGTGTACACGTGTTCCCCATCCTGAACCCCCCCTCCCCCTTCCCTCCCCCTACC
>SJYV01002448.1:1335924-1412138 GCA_006410875.1 Neotragus pygmaeus | reverse complement strand
GTGTGGAGCGGTTTTTCTGTGTATCATCTTATTTAATCTTAAAATTCCTATGGACAGGGCATCCATGGTGGTCCAGGGGTTAAGAACTGTCTCTTATACACATCTAGATGTGTATAAGAGACAGATCCAGGGCGGCCCAGCGCCCCCTGGCCTGGGAAAGCCCGGGATCGCGAAAGTTGAGGGGGTCGAGGGGCAGCTGTTTTCCGTGGAGGGAACGGGCACGCTGCAGCAGGAGAGATTGTGGGAGGATCGGAGTTCCCGGGAAAGGACGGCGGCGCAGCGCCAGCGGGCGGCCGAGTCCCGCTGTGGCCTCGTGAGTCCCCGTCGGAGGACTCACAGCTTCCTTCTCTGCAAACCGGGTGGTACACCCAACCCCAGGGCTGACCTGGAAATTATGTTCAGTGGGTCTCGAAGGGGACTGTCCCAGAGGCCGAGTCCCATTAGCTTGGTTACTTAGGACAACGCAGATTCCCTTCCCAGGGACCGGCAAGGGGCCCAGGGGACTCAGTTTTAATTAGGTTCGGGATGGTATGGTGCAGGTGTGGTGTCTTTGGAGTAACAGGCAGCCCTTTTCATTCCTCTGTACCCTCTGAGTTTATTGAGTACTACGGGGGCATGAGGCCTCTGTTCTCCCCATTGTACAGTTGGGAATACTGAGCCCCAAGAGATAGGGGCTCCCTAGCATAGTAAACTGTAACGTAGAAAACTTCGGTTCTCCACTGCAACCCCTTACAGAGTTGAATGAGGACGTTCTGGCCCTTGNTGGGGACGACAGAGGATGAGATGGCTGGATGGCATCACCGACTTGATGGACGTGAGTTTGAGTAAACTCTGGGAGTTGGTGATGGACTGGGAGGCCTGTCGTGCTATGATTGATGGGGTCACGAAGAGTTGGACACAACTGAGTGACTGAACTGAACTGAGCTGAACTGAATATGTGCTAGTTCTGAAAGGCAGGCAGGGTTAAATTTTGTATGTTCTCTGTTCAAGACACCTAACTGTAAATTTAACACAATCTTGGTGATAATGTTGGGATTTAAATATTTTTAAAGACTTGCTATTATCTTAAAACATTAATGAAGAATTGTGATCTTTATCATTTGGCTTTGTGTAATCCTGACCTACTGCCAATGCATCCCTGAGGATTCTCATCTGCTAATTCTAGTAGGATGGTCTAGGTCAATTACAAGTAACCCACTTAGCAAACAGAGAAAAATATAAAATTTATTCAGGGATATTTCTTATTCAAAATAAAGTTTAGTGCAGCATTCCACAACCTTTTTCGGTGCCAGGCACTAGTTTCACAGAAGACAGTTTTTCCACAGACAGAGGAGGGATGCTTTCAGGCTGATCCACGCACATTACATTTATTGTGCACTTTATTTCTGTTATTATTATATTGGGATATATAATGAAATAATTATACAACTCACCACGTGGCACAGTGGTTAAAAATCCTGCTAATGCAGGAGATGCAGTTTCGATCCCTGGGTCAGGAAGACCCCCTGGAGAAGGAATGGCAACCCACTCCAGTATTCTTGCTTGGAAAATCCAATAGACAGAGAAGCTTGATGGGCTATATTGTCCATGGGGTCGCAAAGAGTCTGACACAACTGAGCAAACAAGCACACACACACCATCATGCAGAATCAGGGGGAGCCTTGAACTAGTTTTTCTGCAACTACACAGCCATCTGGGATGATTGGAGACAGTGACACCTGGAGTGTTTTGTGTACGTCCAGTCTACTCGGTGATCTTGTTTTGGTTGCTCTCACTGAAGAAGACCCTGCCTCCCAAAGATAAGGATGTTGGAAATGGAAGTAAGCTTTTCATTGCTTTTGTGGCAGTCTCAGGATATTCGGCCTTGACTTTGACCCAGAATGTATAGACATTTGCAATTGTTTCAAGCATACTTTTAAGGCCATTGTCATTTTCAATCTCCAGTGGTAATGTGAACAATGGGGAGTGACTGTAAAATACAGATGAAGCTTCACTCACTCGCTTGCCCAACACTATGAAGCCCAGTTCCTAACAGACCATGGACTGGTGCCAGGGGTTGGACACTCCTGCTTTAGTATCATGAAGAATAATACCTCTCACAATGTATATTACTGACTTTTTTCAATAGAGACAGATCAAGGAAAAAACGGTACTGTTCTTTAGCCACCAAAATAGTAATATTGAGGGAAGATTTGAAAAGCAGTAGCAAAGGCAACCTTCTAATGTAGTGTAGTGAAGTTAGACAGCAGACAATAACAAAGCCTAGTAGGTGGTTTATGGCTAGAGGGCCAGAGTTTGCCTAGGACTGGTCTTGAATTTTCCATTGTCAGGCTAATTTCCCTGGTACAAGCTGAGATCACTGAACTAGGGGACTCCTTCAGAGCCAAGAGCCAAAGGGCAGCATGCCAACAATAAAGAGTCAAGTTGTGCTGACTACCATGTGGACATCCCAGGCTTCCCTAAACTGCAGCTGATCTCCTGTCTATTTTGCCCATAGACACCATCTCCCCGGCGAGACACTAAGACTATTGAGAACAGAATCATGACATACCCCAGTTTTGATTTCTCTAAAGGATTATGTCAGTGCTAAGCATGGGGTTGCTGCTGCTGCTGCTATGTCGCTTCAGTCTTATCCAACTCTGTGCGACCCCATAGATGGCAGCCCACCAGCCTCCCCCATCCCTGGGATTCTCCAGGCAAGAACACTGGAGTGGGTTGCCATTTTCCTTCTCCAATGCATGAAAGTGAAAAGTGAAGTCGCTCAGTCGTGTCCAACTCTTAGTGACCCCATGGACTGCAGCCCACCAGCCTCCTCTGTCCATGGGATTTTCCAGGCAAGAGTACTGGAGTCGGGTGCCACTGCCTTCTCCAAGTGTGTGGTAGATATTTAATTAATTCTTTGTTAATATAATAAATCATCTGATGATTTAAACTGTTCTTTCCAGACCCTCCCATCCTCAATCAAGTCTGACTATATTGATACTGAGCAGAGCTAAGATTTATTGAGTGCCTACTATGTTCCAGGCTCAGTGCTAAGTTCTTTATACAGATGGTGGCAGTCAGTTCTCACAACAATCTTGTGAGGCAGACATTCACTGAGATTCCATTTCAGGATCAGTAACGTGATAAGTGTTTCTGTACAATCCCCCTGTCAGTCCCAGTCCAGTCTCTTGGGGCCACAAAGAGGACATCTTTCTTCCATGTGACAAAGCCTCCAATATTTAGAGCATATCTGTCTCCTTTTCTTCCTGTTAAACACTCCAGATCTTTATTCTGTGATTGTTAACAACAATCACAAACTCAATTCCAAGTACTGTGATAAATACTTTCCTTTTGTGGCTTAAATTACTGTAATTTTCTTATTTAAGCTCCTCATTTAACGTCATCCTGGCCAACCGGATTACAGTCCCAGGAAAACATGATTCCAAAGACAGAATTTCCAGTTATTATTCAGTGTCATTGCTACTTAATGGTAATTTTATCTTTTTTCAGTGTATAAAATTTCTTATGTCATCTTTTTAATAGAAGAGTTAAAAGAGCAAGTACTTTGTCATATGAAGAAGATTTGTGAAACAGGTATTTTTAAGCCCCTGTTTTCCTAGGAAAGCCAAATGCTAGGGAGAGATATTATATTGAAAATATATTCTTGATACTGTAAAACAGTAAAGCTATTCCAGATCATTTATTTTTGGAGCTGGAAACCTAGGGCTTTACTTAAACCAGAGTATCATCCTATAGTCCTGACAAAGAAGGGATAATGTTGAGAAAAAGGACTGTTTTAGGCAAAAAATGTCCAACCAAATGGATAATATCAGAAAGGAAGTGGCACAGATCAGTGTCCAGAGGTCTCCAGAGATCAGAGTATGGTGCACTGATGGTTGGTGCACAGAGAGTGGTTTCCAAAGGGAGGGTTTGTTACAAGTCAGAGTCTTTCAGGGATGAATGGCTTCCTGAGGTGGGCAGCTCCATAACAGTGGGAGAAGGTATCTGAGAAATGTCTTACAAAGTTAGGGTTACCAGGCACAAGGAGTCATTGGGAGATATAGTAAGAGATGACATTAACAGTCCATGCTCTAGAACCAGACCACCAGGTCACATTCTAGCTCAATAGCTTGCTAATCTGGGACAGATTTCTCAACCTCCCTGTCATTCAGTTTTCTCATGTCTAAAATGGAAATAATATCATCTGGCCCTTGGGATGTTGGGAAGATTCAATGAGTTAATTATGTAAGTCATTTTATAAAACAAGTCCTATGCATGTGCTGTATCGTCTAATCTTGTGTTGTTGTTGTGTTAAGTGGCTTCAGTCATGTCCAAGTCTTTGTGACCCCATGGACTGTTGTAGCCCGCCAGGCTCCTCTGTCCATGGGATTCTCCAGGCAAGAATATTGGAGTGGATTTCCATGCCCTCCTCCAGGGGGTCTTCCCCACCCAGAGAGCAAACCCACAACTTTTTGTCTCCTGCATTGGCAAGTAGATTCTTTACCACTAGCGCCACCTGGGAAGCCCTTCTAATCTTATAGAGTTCACTTTTTAGCAAAAATGCTCTTTTTCCCAAAGAGCATGACATAAAGTGGTATGACAGATCCTAATCATAAAATAAATTCTTAAAAACTTGATGTGTTTTGTTCATATTAATTTAAGTTAAAACATTAACACATAACTGTTATAATGGCAATTACTGAGCATGTGGCTATTTTGTTGAATAATGCATGGATTATAGAAAATTATTTAGATGCCTCAGCATCCAATTTATTTCTGAATTTTATTTTGGCTTACAATTCTTGAAGAATTCTTAATCAAGGCAGGCATGCAACAAATTGCAAATTGTAGACAGACAATCTCTTTGATTAAAAATGGGAGTAGTTCATTCTGAGGGCTGCATAAAAATGACTTAATATAGCAGAGTCCAGTGTGTTATAATTAGGCATATATGATGGTTTAAAAGCATGTTTATCAAGTTCTTCATATTTTAAAAAAAGTTTTAAAGATTGTGAAAATGTTAAAGTAGAACCTTAGAATAACTTAAAAGCCATTAGCCTATGTGGTTTAGCAGTCACATTTTATCAGTTAAATTAACTCCAGTGATCTAGCCAATGTCTCAACAGCGAATAGTAGTTCCTAGGTTGACATCAATATTTAACTTGGCCCCTTACAGTACTGCTTCTGACCTTGGTTAAACCAGGTGACTTCTATGATTTCTTCTGCTCTAGGAATCTGTGATTCCAACATTCTATATTTAGTGGAAATTCTTGGTATTTCATAAAGTCTGATTTTACTATAATAAGCCTTCTTCTCTTCCTATTGGTTGGACCATTTTGTTCTTTATATTACAGCAATCTATTAGGAAAATAATTTTTTTTAAGTTATATTTTTTGAAAAGGGCATTCTTTGCTGCAAATCCATTTTATTATTGTTCCTATCTACTTTAAAGATGTTAGTATAAAATAAAAAACTGATTTTCTACAGCAAGCAGAGTTTTTTTTGCCAACACTAATTGGCAATGGCAAGGTCCAAATTTACAAAGAAACTCCAATTTTATTTTCAAAGCCAGTGATTTTCAAACCCTGTGCTATTCATGTTGTGTTCTGTTCCCTGGCATTTTAGCTCTGAGTTTAAAAAAAAAAAAATGTTCAATTTGTCAATGACTTTGAACTACAGCAGAAAGGAAAACAGACAAATGTCCTTATATGTGCTGGTGACATGGTCTTCCAGCTATCCTAAGAAGCAGATAAATCATTTTGCTTTTTATCATCTGAATGGCTTTGTGTCAACCATGTCACTATTACTGAATTATTTGAGGTAAAGATCTTTCCAATGTTCAAGTAGACACTTCCAATAACTTTCTCTAGCACTCCAGTTCACTCCTCATCTTGGTTAACAACTCAAAAATCAATGTTCTACTGAAGCACCTATTAAGTTAGAGGTTTATAGCCCTCCTTGGCTCAGTATCTCTAGAAATTCCTTTATCTTAAAAATGAAAAAAAAGCAGGCTGTTTCCTATCATCATTTAAAAACACAAGTTGAACAAACTGAAACTATCCAGTGATTTCTTCACAGCCCTCAAACATATATAGTAGAATACAGCCTCAACAAAGGTAACCTTAGGTTTCAAAAAAGAAGTCCCAAGATGGCTCAGTTCAGTTCAGTTGCTCAGTCGTGTCTGACTCTTTGTGACTCCATGAATCGCAGGATTGCTAGGAGGGCTCNTCCAGTATTCTTGCCTGGAAAATCCCATGGACAGAGGAGCCTGGTGGGCTACATTCCATGGGGTCACAAAAAGTCGGACATGACTGAGCGACTTAACTAATTAACTACTGTATGTATAGTACTTTAGTTGTCAAGTGTTTTCCCATGTATGGTCTTCTGACTTTTAAAACTGGACATTCTTTACTTTGCTTGCTTCACAAAAGATGAAGTTACAGTTATTGAACCATTGAATTGCGATGTGAAAGGTGAAATTTAAAACTCAAAAACTTTGGAGAAATGTCTATTCGAGTCTTCTGCCTATTTTTCAATCAGGTCTTTTGGTTATATTGAGTTGTATGAGCTAGTAGTAATATACTTTGGATATTAATCCCTTATTGATCATATCATTTGCAAATATTTTTAATCGCTTGTCTTTTTGTTTCCTTGATGGTTTTCTTTGCTGTGCAAAAGCTTTTATGTTTAATTAGGTCCCATTTGTTTACTATTGTTTTTGTTTCTTTTGCCTTAGGAGAGAGATTGAAAAAATATTACTAGCATTTGTGTCAAAGAGTGTTCTGCTTATGTTTTCTTTTAGGAGTTTTATGGTTCCCGGTCTTAAAGGTCTTTAATCCATTTTGAGTTTACTTTTGCATATGGTGTGAGAAAATGTTCTAGTGTCATTCTTTTACACAGTTGTCTTTTTGAAGAGACTGTCTTTTCCACCGTTGTATATTCTTGTCTCCTTTGTCATGGACTTCGTTGTTGTTGTTCAGCCACTAAGTAGCGTCCGACTGTTTGTGACCCTGTGGACTGTGGCAAGCCAGGCTTCCCTGTCCTTCAATATCTCCTAGAGTTTGTTCAGACTCATGTCCGTTGAATCAGTGATGCCATCCAATCATCTCATCCTTTGTCATGCCCTTCTCTTCCTGTCTTCAATTTTTCCCAGCATCAGAGTCTTTTCCAATGAGTCAGCTCTTCGCATCAGGTGGCCAAAGAATTAGAGCTTCAGTTTCAGCATCAGTCCTTCCAGTGATTATTGAGGGTTGGTTGCCTTTAGGATTGACTGGTTTGATCTCCTTGCTGTCCAAGGGACTCTCAACATCTTCTCCAGCATCACAATTTGAAAGCATTGATTCTTCGGTCCTCAGTCTTCTTTATGGTCCAATTCACATCTGTACCTGACTGCTGGAAAAACCATAGCTTTGACTAGACAGACCTTTGTTGGCAAAGTGATGTCTCTGCTTTTTAATATGCNATCTTCTCCAGCATCACAATTTGAAAGCATTGATTCTTCGGTCCTCAGTCTTCTTTATGGTCCAGTTCACATCTGTACCTGACTGCTGGAAAAACCATAGCTTTGACTAGACAGACCTTTGTTGGCAAAGTGATGTCTCTGCTTTTTAATATGCTGTCAAGGTTTGTCATAGCTTTTCTTCTAAGGACAAGCATCTTTTAATTTCATAGCTGCAGTCACCATCTGCAGTGATTTTGGAGCCCAAGAAAACAAAGTCTGTCACTCTTTCCCATGTTTTCCCCCATGTATTTGCCATGAAGTGGTGGGACTGGATCCCATGATCTTTGTTTTTTAAATGGCAAGTTTTAAGCCAGCATTTTCACTCTCTTCTTTCACTTTCATCAAGAGATGGCCTCTTTAGTTCCTCTTCACTTTCTGCCACTAGTGTGGTGAGCTTATTGATATTTCTCCTGGCAGTCTTGATTCCAGTTTGAGCTTTATCCAGCTTGGCATTTCACATGATGTACACTGCATATAAGTTAAATAAGCAGGGTGACAATATACAGCCTTGACATACTCCATTCCCAATTTTTGAACCAGTCCATTGTTCCATGTCCAGTTCTAACTGTTGCTTCTTGACCTGCATACAGGTTTCTCAGGAGGCAAGTAAGGTGATCTGGTATTCCCATCTCTATAAGAATTTTCCACAGCTTGTTTGATCCACACAAACACGCTTTAGTATAGTCAGTGAAGCAGAAGTAGATGTTTTTCTGGAATTCCCTTGCTTTTTCTATGATCCAATGGTGCTGGCACTTTGATCTCTGGTTCCTGTATTGAGAAAAATACAGCTTGTGCTTCTGGAATTTCTTGGCTCGTGTACTGTTAAAGCCTAGCTTGAAGGATTTTGAACATTACCTTGCTAGCTTGTGAAATGAATGCAATTGTGCAGTCATTTGAACATTCTTTGGCATTGCCTTTCTTTGGGATTGCAATGAAATTGACATTTTCCAGTCCTGTGGCCACTGCTGAGTTTTCCAAATTTGCTGGCACATTGAGTGCAGCACTTTCAAAGCATCATCTTCTAGGATTTGAAACAGCTCAGCTGGAATTCCATCACCTCCACTACCTCGTTTGTAGTAATGTTTCCTAAGGCCCACCTGACTTCCATTCCAGGATGTCTGGCTCTAGCTGAGTGATCACACCATCGTGGTTGTCTGGGTCATGAAGATCTTTCGTGTATAGTTCTTCTGTGTATCCTTGCCACCTCTTTTTAATATCTTCTGCTTCTGTTAAGTCTAAACTGTTTCTGTCCTTTATTGTGCCCATCTTTGCTTGAAATGTTCCCTTGGTATCTTGAGGAGATTTCTAGTCTTTCCCATTCTTTTGTTTTTCTCTATTTCTTTGCGCTGTTCACTTAAGAAGGCTTTCTTATCTCTCCTTGCTGTTTTTTGGAACTCTGCATTCAGATGGATATATCTTTCCTTTTCTCCTTTGCCTTTTGCTTCTTTTCTCAGCTAATTGTTAAGTCCTTCTCAGACAACCATTTTGCCTTCCTTTTTCTTGGGGATGGTTTTGATCACCACCTCCTATATAATGCTACGAACCTTTGTCCGTAGTTCTTCAGGCACTCTGTCTATCAGATAATCCCTTGAATCTATTTGTCACTTCCACTGTATAAGCATAAGGGATTTGATTTAGGTCATACCTGAATGGCCTAGTGGTTTTTCCCTACTTTCCTCAATTATAGATAAAAAACAAGTGGTTACCAGTGGCAAGAGGGAAGGGGAAGGGTCAAGATAGGGGTATGGGATCAAGAGATACAAACTACTATGTATAAAATAAGTAAGCAACAAGGATATATTATACAGCACAGGGAATATAGCCAGTATTTTATGGTAATTTTATATGGAGTATAGTCGTAAAAATATTGAATCACTATTGAACATTTAGAACTTACGTAATGTTGTAAATCAACTATATTTCCATTTTAAAAATTGAAAATATCACAAAAGGGATTTCCCTGGCAGGCCAGTGATTAAGATATCATGCTCCTATTGCAGGGGATATGGGTTTGATCCCTGATCAGAGAACTAAGCTTCTGTATGCCTCATGATGTAGCCAAAAAACTTCACAGAAGAAAGAGTCTTATATATCAAAAATTTGGCTAATACGTAAATAGTGATGGTACATTCAACCTGACTGAGTTTATGGCTAATGTTGGTTTGATCATCAAGAACTGGACCTGTTGGACTCAGATTCTGAAAGCTTACGTTCTGACCCTGTTTCTGCCATAACTTGCAAGGGGTACCGACCCATGTGCAGCTGGGAAGTACAGGCCAGCTCAGCATCTCAAGATGCTTACTATTTCTCTGAACAAAGCTGGAGGAATCATAACCTTTAATGACACACAGGAGATAGGATGTTTATCTGTCTTATTTTAGGTTAGAAACCAATGAAGTTCTACAGAATTGAGCTCCACTTTTCAGTGTTTATTTGAATTTTTCACATGCTCCAAAATATAAACTAGCTAGTGGATTACAGATTTCTAGATCTTGTTTTTTTTTTTTTACATGAAAAATACTTTAGAACCAATGTATCTGTTGTAAGCTATGTAGTCTCCTTTTCCACTTGAGTTATCCTAAACCCCACTCTTTGGAAATAAAAACTTAAATCTAATTTTATTTAAATGATTGACATTTTATATTACTTGCCTCTTCCTTAATAAGATGTTGTGAAATTATTTTAGCTGAAATATCAAAGTTTGGCATAGTTCAGCCTGCTCAGTTTACTAATGTCATTATGTAACAGTTAAGAAATCAGACATAAAAGCATACCAAGCAAAAATTGATTCTACAGGACATTTTCTATCTGCCAACATCTTACATTGTCTTAGAGCCTTAGAAGGGATTTTTTGAAGATTTATAAGCTTTTAAAAATAAACTGCCAGTATCTTTACTTTTAAGCATGTTTTCTTAAAAGTTTTAAAACAGTGAAAGTAAGGGTCAGCAAAAAAACGTCAAGCATCATGGATCATCTGTAACTTGCACACCTTTATTTAATTTATTAGTTGAGCAGCTTTCAACGTGAGAAAGACTAGAGTATGTAAATAATGTGATACATCACCTTTGTATGACACCTATGTCAGCTTTATATGACAGTTAACTTCAAAGATTTACTCATATACATTGTAAAAGTTTTGAATAATAAACATGGTATAGGGCAAAAAGATGAAATTCCTTCTCCATGCCAATCTCACACTTGATCCACTGGTTTCAAGTGTAAAGACGGAGATGAAGGACCACTCTTAACAGTTTAGTATATACCCTCCAGTCCTCTGTGGAAGTGCAAATAAATATATATTTTCTAAAATTGATATTATATATGCTTTCTTTAATTTGCTTCTTTAATGTTATCATGATATCTTTTCCTATGAATACATATAAAGCTAATTCATTATATTTTTAATGAAGAGCATTCCATACAATAGGTGCAACCTAATTTATTTCAGAATTTTCCTACCGAGGGATGTTTAGACTATTTCCAGCTCTAATATTGCAAATAATGCTTTTGATTTGTGGTTCAAGATGACAGACTGAGTGTATGAGTTTTTTTCCCCTCCTCCCAAGATTTTTCAAAATGACAGTAAAGGAATAAGAGAGGGTGTAACCTATAACCACCAAAAAAATGGGTGGCGGGAGGGCATCTCTTACATGATTTTAACAAATTTCTGTAACAGAGTCTCAAAAGTGAGCAGAAGAGAGTTCACCAACAGAGCAGAGGAAATCACAGCATAGGTAGCAGAGGGAACTGTGATGGGAGGCAGGGTGCTGACCTGCATGCAGAGCCCCATGAGCCTGTGAATCTGGGAGACAGCAAGTAAAATGAGGAGTGAGAGGGAGGAATGGTGTGGCAAAACAGGGAATTAGTGAAAAACCCTGTTATGTGAACAGGCCTGCCAGCACACACACACATCCAAAAGGGTATGGGCAGGAGACTTGGTGCTCCAAGACCTCAGTATTCATTCTGGAACGAGAAGAGGGGCTGCTTAGGGACTGGTGGCCCATCTCCTAGAACGTGCCCTATTAACAAGTTTGGCCAATGTGTACAGAGTTCCCAGGCAGCCTTCTCACTGCTTTTGTCTTTAATATCAGTGGATAATTGAAAATAACATAAATGGACACTTTTTAAAACCCCATAGCATGAAAATCTAAGATAAGTATCTGAAAAAGATGTTTTAGAAGAAAACAGCAAATTTTTGGAGACGAAAATTGAAGAAAGCTTCTCTAACATGTAATGTTTTCATGGATATCCTAATATATGTATAATTTCATATTACATAAATATTTCTGTAGAATAGACCCCTAGAAATAGAATTTATAGATCAAATGGAATGAACACTTAAAACTGAATGATAAAGCAATATTCCTCTCCAGATTTACTTGTATTAAGTTATACTCCCACCAAAAGTTCATGAAAGAATTCTTTCTCTACATCTTTATCAATACTGAATATTATGAATGTACTTAATTTTTAGGGTTTCCCTGATGACTCAGTGGTAAAGAATCCACCTGCCAATGCAGGAGACATGGATTCGATCCCTGGGTCAGGAAGATCCCCTGGAGAAGGCAGTGGCAACCCACTCCAGTATTCTTGCTTGGGAAATCTCATGAACAGAAGAGCATGGGCAGGCTACAGTCCATGGAGTTGCAAAGAGTTAGACACAACTTAGTGACTAAACAACACTCAATTTTTAGTATGTATTTTTAATTTCCTTTCCCTGACCACTCATTTTTGTTATCTGTACTCTGATGGATTTGCTATGAATTGTGTTTGTAGTTTTCTTGCTGATTTTAAGAACTCATGTATGTTATGAGTAATAGCCATTCCCTTCATGTATGTTTATTAGTCTTTATCTTGTGTTTCAACTCTGTGTATGGTATCGGTTGTTGTTGTTGTTGTTCGATCACTAAGTCCTGTCCAACTCTTTGCAACCCCAGGATTGCAGCATGCCAGGCTTCCCTGTCCTTCACCATCTTCTGGAGCTTGCTCAAACTCATGTCCATTGAGTCGGTGATGCCATCCAACCATCTCATCCTCTGTCATCCCTTTGTCCTCCTGTCTTCAATCTCTCCCAGCATCAGGGTCTTTTCTAATGAGTCAGCTCTTTGAATCAAGTGGCCAAAGTACTGGAGCTTCAACTTCAGCATCAGTCCTTCCAATAAATATTCAGGACTGATTTCCTTTNTTTGTCCTCCTGTCTTCAATCTCTCCCAGCATCAGGGTCTTTTCTAATGAGTCAGCTCTTTGAATCAAGTGGCCAAAGTACTGGAGCTTCAACTTCAGCATCAGTCCTTCCAATAAATATTCAGGACTGATTTCCTTTAGGGTTGACTGGTTTGATCTCCTTGCTGTTCAAGGAACTCTCAAGAGTCTTCTCCAACACCACAGTTCAAAAGCATCGGTTCTTCAGCACTCAGGCTTCTTTATGGTCCAACTCTCACATCCATACATGACCACAGGAAAAACCATACCTTTGACTAGACAGGCCTTTGTTGGCAAAGTAATGTCTCTGCTTTTGAATATGCTGTCCAGGTTGATCATAACTTTCCTTCCAAGGAGTAAGTGTCTTTTAATTTCATGGATGAAATCACCATCTGCAGTGATTTTGGAGCCCCCCAAAAAATAAAGTCTCATACTGTTTCCACTGTTTCCCCATCTATTTCCCATGAAGTGATGGGACCAGATGCCATGATCTTCGTTTTCTGAATGTTGAGCTTTAAGCCAACTTTTTCACTCTCCCCTTTCACTTTCATCAAGAGGTGTTTTAGTTCCTCTTCACTTTCTGCCNATTCAGTGGGGACCCCAACTCTCTCACGCTCGTCTCCTGGACAGAAGAGCAGTAACCAATGTCTATGAAGCACTTTATGCTCCGTGAGGAAAAAGGTGGTGTGTGATTTATGCAAGATGTTTCTAGAACTGGGACTCAGGATATTAATGAGCCGTCAGTAAGAGAAAAGCCTCTTTTCATCTACTTTGGGCCCTGCCTTGGGTCTGAGTTGTGACCAAAATAGGGACAGGGTACAAAAGGGCGCCCACTTCTCGGGGCCGAGAGGTCCTGGGTCTGCCACCATCTCTACATGATGCTGTGTGTTTAGGATGTGTGCGCACCTTCTGGGGCCAGTCAGGGCCGGGCAGGCCACAGGGAATCACTGCTCCTGGTGGAGAGGAGGATGCTTACCTTGATGCAGGTGATGTAACCCTAGAACCCGAAACAAAAGTGATAGATAGGCCTGGACATCCTGCCATGGCCTGGGGGTCAGGGGAGCAGAGGGGGCGCAGGTGGAGGCAGGTGCGGCCACAGTCTCATTTCAAGGCTCTTGGTGTGTGAAGAGATGGGAAAGCTGGCTTGTCCCCAGCCAGAGAGCTGCTCCCGGGGTGGGGGTGGGAGGGGGCCTCTGCTGGAGGAGCCTCCGGCCAGTCNATGTGAGTCTGAGTGAACTCTGGGAGTTGGTGATGGACAGGAAGGCCTGGCGTGCTGCGATTCATGGGGTTTCAAAGAGTCAGATCCGACTGAGCGACTGAACTGAACTGAACAAGGCTACTTAAACTCTTTGCTACCTGCCATCAGTGGGTATGGTATGATCTAGAAAAAGTCCTATTCCTTGAAGGAGCATTGGGCTTCTACCATATTGGCCTTCTGGTGGGCCCAGACAAGAGTCCCGCCCAAGAGAGGCTGGGCACGCTGTTGACCCACATACAGCAACACAGCTAGGCCATTAACACAGACAGAATACATGCCCCAAGTGATTCCTGGGTGTAATCTGGGAAGGGACACAATATCTCATTTCAGAGTAGATAACTGCAAAGCTTTTGGTCATCTCTCCCCACAAAGAGAAAAGAAGACCAATGATTATAAGTCCTATTTGACTGCTGAAACTCTCACATACCCCACAGATTTTGATCTCAGTTTCCTAGGTCATGTTGGGCCTTTTGTCCAGTTCAGAGGATTCTGACTGCATTTGAAACTTTTTAGGTGTTTGGCCTAGCCATCCCCATATATAACACTGACTCAGGCTACATATTCTAGACCTTACAAGATCATGTTTATTTTCTGTTTGGTTTCCTTAAGCACACTGCATTTGCTAATGCCTTGGGATTCTCAGCCCAAGCTACACACCAGTGACCCAACATGTTCTCCATAAAATTCGCAAACCACAAGGTGGAACATTTTAATGCATAATTAGAGAAAGGGCTTAAATGGCTGATGGATGAGGACAAGATAGCTCTTCTAGTGAATTTATGAGTTCAATATTTTACTTTTAAATTCTGGGATTTCTATATTGTTCTTTATTTAATAATTTGTATCTTTTTATTGAGCTTCCCTGGTGGCTCAGAGGGTAAAGCATCTGTCTGTGATGCGGAAGACTCTGGTTCAATCCCTGGGTCAGGAAGATCCCCTAGAGAAGGAAATGGCAACCCACTCCAGTATTCTTGCCTGNTGTATCTTTTTATTGAGCTTCCCTGGTGGCTCAGAGGGTAAAGCATCTGTCTGTGATGCGGAAGACTCTGGTTCAATCCCTGGGTCAGGAAGATCCCCTAGAGAAGGAAATGGCAACCCACTCCAGTATTCTTGCCTGGAGAATCCCATGGACAGAGGAGACTTGTGGCCTACAGTCCATGGGGTCAAAAAGAGTCTTCAGTATTTAGTGAGATACTGTTGTCATACTCTTAACTCGTTAAGCATAACTTCATTTATTTATCTATAATAGTTGATTTAAAGTTTTTGTCTGCTGCTGCTGCTTCTACTAAGTCACTTCAGTCATGTGCGACTCGGTGCAACCCCATANAAAGAGTCTTCAGTATTTAGTGAGATACTGTTGTCATACTCTTAACTCGTTAAGCATAACTTCATTTATTTATCTATAATAGTTGATTTAAAGTTTTTGTCTGCTGCTGCTGCTTCTACTAAGTCACTTCAGTCATGTGCGACTCGGTGCAACCCCATAGATGGCAGCCCACCAGGCTCCTCTGTCCACGGGATTCTCTAGGCAAGAATACTGGAGTGGGTTGCCATTTTCTTCTCCAAAGTTTTTGTATAGTAAATCTAAAATCTGGGCTTCCTAAGAGATGGTTTCTATTGATTGTTATTCCTGTGTATGTGTCATTTTTGTTGTTCAGTCTCGAGGTCATGTCTGACTCCTTGCGACCCCATGGACTGCAGCGCACCAGGCTTCCCTGTCCTTCACCATCTCCTAGAGTTTGCTCAAACTCATATCCACTGAGTTGGTGTAGGTGTCATCCTTAGTTGTTTGTTCGCATGTCTCATAATTATTTTTTGCTTAAAACTAATAACATGCTTTGAATAACATGCTGACACAACTGTAGAGCTCACAGGCCCTGTTTAGGGTTTGTTGTTATTGCTGTTATTGCTGTAGTTGTTTCTGCCGCGTGGTTATTTGTTAAGTGACTTTCCTGAACAAATTCTATAGTCTCTGTTCTTTGTGGTACATGGCCACTGAAGTCTCTGTTTGGTTAGTTTTTAGTCAGTTAATGGTTGCTAGCGATGTCCTTAAATGCCCTGACCCAGTGCACCTTTTCAGCCTTTGTTTGTGGGCTTTGTGTGCCAGCGGGGGCATGCCTTCCGTGTTCCAGTCGTTTACAACTTTGTCTTAGCTTTTATTTCTTGTTTGTCCAGGGACTCGAGGTCAGCCTGAGGTGAGAGGTTTCAGATGTTTTCCTGCCCCTACTCACAGTTGTGATCTTCTCTGTTCTTTTATGCGTTGGTCAGTCAGGAGTGGCCGTAACAGGCACATGGGCAAGTCTCAGGGAAATTTATTGTACTTACAGGGTCTATAAACAGGAGGCATGGAACACCACACAGGACCACATGAGAAATGCCAGGTTGTGGTCAGGAGACAGAATTCAAGAGTGAGGGGAAAGTCTAGGTCAAACCTTTATTGTAATTTTCTTGGGAAAGGCAAGACAGTACAGGGTAAACAGCTTAGGACTGACTAGGCTGAATAACTCCAGTGAATTTTGGCCTATAGTCATGGTCTCTTGCTGCTGTACCTGGCCCTGAGATAATTAGCCCACCCCCACCCTTCCTGCCCTGAGCTGCACATGCCAGAAAGAGTATGTATAGATCTAGACTGGTCAGTTTCACATTAAGTCACGTTCCGGCCACTGCCCCCACCCTGCCCCGCCTGCCCGGCAGTGCCACATCCTTTACTATCTCCAAGAATTGGCTGGTCTCAAGAGGAGCAGTCTCTTCCCAGACAGAAAGATTCGTAAAACATCAAAACATCATAATACACAGAAAATTAAAAATATAAAAAATAAACCCACACATTTCTTGTGATCTTCTAAACTCCCAGATAATGTCAGACCTTTTCCCAGCTTGCTCTAGATATCTTATTCCCCATTTTTTCCTTTTAATTTTTTTTTATCAGCCCCTCGTTTGCCCCTAATGTTACCCCTACCTTAGTCAACCATGATGTTAAACAGTTGCTACTGACTGTTGTCAATAAATGCCCTGGGGAAAGCTATTTACAGTGAGTAAGCTCTGAGTTATGTCAAATAAATATCAGACTTGTAGGGAGCTAATAGCCAGGTCAAACAGTAACAAATCTCTGGGAATAGATATATTTAAAAGAAGATCCAAACTTGTTCTTCTGTTCTTCCCCCTCCAATGGCTGCTAGGTTTACAGTTTTCACAGCTACTATAATTGTGAGACTGTTGCTTTTTATGGGTACTGTGAAAATGAGGAGAGGAGAATGGGAATAGGGTAAGTTAAAATGCTATAAAGCTTTACTTTTCCTCTTGATAGTCTTTTTCCTTGAATAAATTCTTCTTGTATTATTGAATGCTTTCAGTTAATTTCCAGAGTTTTGAAAACAGTGATTAAAAAAAAATGTTGACATTGTTCTAATTACTTTTATAAAGGAGTAGATTTTTCGAGATCTTCTCTTTGATATTTGAGAAATTCTATTCACCAGACTTTTTTTTTAATAGTATGAATGTGTTATTTTTAGAGCTACCACATCTTTCAGATGATTAAATTGATCTGATTTTATACCAGATAGGGATATAAGATCAAATAGCTTATTTAACTTATATGCAGCCTACATCATGAGAAACGCTGGGCTGGAAGAAATACAAGCTGGAATCAAGATTGCTGGGAGAAATCTCAATAACCTCAGATATGCAGATGACACTACCCTTATGGCAGAAAGTGAAGAGGAACTAAAAAGCCTCTTGATGAAAGTGAGAAAGGAGAGTGAAAAAGTTGGCTTATAGCTCAACATTCAGAAAACGAAGATCATGGCCTCTGGTCCCATCACTTCATGGGAAATAGATGGGGAAACAGTGGAAACAGTGTCAGACTTTATTTTTGGGGGCTCCAAAATCACTGCAGATGGTGACTGCAGCCATGAAATTAAAAGATGCTTACTCCTTGGAAGAAAAGTTATGACCAACCTAGATCGCATCTGTCTCTTATACACATCTGAACGCCAAAGAATTGATGCTTTCGAACTGTGGTGTTGGAGAAGACTCTTGAGANAAAAAAAATAGGGGGGAAAAGGAAAAAAAAGTTAAAAGAAAAAAAAAGAAAATCACACCGAAAACAAAGACAATCAAACCAAAAAGAAACAAGTGGGATTTCATCAAGCCAGAAAGTTTCTGCCCAGCAAAGAAAACAATCAACAGAATGAAAAGGCAAGCCATGGAATGGGATAAAATATTTGCAAGCCATATTTCTAATGAGAGTTAATACCCCCAAATAAGTAAGAAACATGAACAACTCAGTAGCAAAAAACCAAATAACTCAATTAAAAGATGGACAAAAGATATGAATAGACACTTCTCAAAAGAAAGCATATAAATGGCCAACAGGTACATGAAAAATGTTCAGCTTCACTAGTCATTTTGCGTCCACTGACCACTAGCCATAGTCAGCCAGTCAGTTGTGTCCAACTCTTTGCAACTTTATGGACTGTAGCCCTGCAGGCTCCTCTGTCCATGGAATTTTCCCAGGGAAGAACACTGGACTGAGTTGACATTTCCTTCTCCAGAGTATCTTCCTGACCCAGGAATCGAACATATGTCTACCGCGTTGGTAAGCTGGTTCTTTACTACTGAGCCACCTGGGAAGCCTAGAGAAATGCAACTCAAAACTTCAGTGAGATATCACCTTATATCTGTTGAATGGCTATTATCAGAGATGAAAGATAATAAGTGTTGTTGAGGATGTGGAGAATAGGGAACACTTGTACACTGTTGGTGGGAATGTAAATTTGTTTTTCTTGTTCAGTCACTAAGTCGTGTCCAACTCTCTGCAGCCCTATGAACTGCAGCATGCCAGTCTTCCCTGTCCTTCACTGTCTCCCAGAGTTTGCTCAAATTCGTGTCCACTGGGACAATGATACCACCCAACCATTTCATCCTCTGTTGCCCCTTTCGCCTCCTGCCCTCAATCTTTCCCAGCATCAGGGTCTTTGCCAATGAGTCAGCTCTTCGAATCAGGTGACCAAAGCATTGGAGCTTCAGTTTCAGCATCAGTCCTTCCAATGAATATTCAGGGTTGATTTCCTTTAGGATTGACTGGTTTCATCTCCTTGCTGTCCAAGGGACTCTCAAGAGTCTTCTCCAACACCACAATTCGAAAGCATCAATTCTTCAAAATATAAATTGGTATGACCTTGATAAAAAGCAGTATGAAGTTGCTAAAAAAATTAAAAATAGAACTATCTTATGATCCAGTAATTCTTCATTTTTGGGTATATATCCAAAAGAAATAAAATCAGAATGTCAAAGCAGTATCTGCACTGCCATATTCACTTCAGCATTATTCACAAAAACCAAGTTATACAAACACATTAATGTCCATCAGTGAATGAATGGATAAAAAAAGTGATATATATATATACAAATACATAAATACATGCTTCAATGCCATTCTCCCAAATCATCCCACCCTCTCCCTCTCCCTCAGAGGCCAAAAGTCCATTCTATATGTCTGTGTCTCTTTTGTTGTCTCACATACAGGGTCATCATTACTATCTTTCCAAATTCCATATATATGTGTCAGTATACTGTATTGGTGTTTTTCTTTCTGGCTTACTTCACTCTGTATAATAGGCTCCAGTTTCATCCATCTCATTAGAACTGATTCAAATGTATTCTTTTTAATGGCTGAGTAATACTCCATTGTGTATATGTACCACTGCTTGCTTATCCATTCATCTGTTGATGGACATCTAGGTTGTTTCCATGTCCTGGCTATTATAAACAGTGCTGCAATGAACATTGGGGTACATGTGTCTCTTTCAATTCTGGTTTCCTCNTTTTTCTTTCTGGCTTACTTCACTCTGTATAATGGGCTCCAGTTTCATCCATCTCATTAGAACTGATTCAAATTTATTCTTTTTAATGGCTGAGTAATACTCCATTGTGTATATATACCACAGCTTGCTTATCCATTCATCTGTTGATGGACATCTAGGTTGTTTCCATGTCCTGGCTATTATAAACAGTCCTGCAATGAACATTGGGGTACATGTGTCTCTTTCAATTCTGGTTTCCTCGGTGTATATGCCCAGCAGTGGGATTGCTGGGTCATAAGGCAGTTCTATTTGCAATTTTTTAAGGAATCTCCACAGTTTTCCATAGTGGCTGTACTAGGTTGCATTCCCACCAACAGTGTAAGAGGGTTCCCTTTTTGTCAACACCCTCTCCAGCATTTACTGCTTGTAGACTTTTGGATCGCAGCCATTCTGACTGGTGTGAAATGGTACCTCATTGTGGTCTTGATTTGCATTTCTCTGATGATGAGTGATGTTGAGCATCTTTTAATGTGTTTGTTAGCCATCTGCATGTCTTCTTTGGAGAAATGCCTATTTATTTCTTTGGCCCATTTTTTGATTGGGTCGTTTATTTTTCTGGAATTGAGCTGCATAAGTTGCTTGTATATTTTTGAGATTAGTTGTTTGTCAGTTGCTTCATGTGCTATTGTTTTCTCCCATTCAGAAGGCTGTCTTTTCACCTGAGCTTTGCTCTTAAAAGGACAAAATATTTGTTGGCTATAGGATATTAACAAGAAAAACAATGCAACTGTAGCCAGAAGTGCCTCTGATAACTTGACTTTCAAATGTATTATGCTAATACTGCCAAACAGATGTTACAGCTCTGTGACCATTTTATGGGGTTGGCCAAAAAGTGTGTTTGAGTTTTTCCTGTAAGATGTCATGGAAAACCATGAAGGGCCTTTTGGCCAATCCAATATATGAGCTGTTGGAGGAAAATTTGAGAATTTTTTTCTTTATGTGTGAGGATGCTTTTAAATCATTTAAACCTAAGATAGTCATGATGAGGAGAGAAAATCCATTCTAGTAACTCTTAAGTGATATTTCTATTGGCAATGGCTGTTTGGGGGTATCTGTTAGAGAGATTTTCTCACTACTGAGTTAAACAAATGATGATTCTTTCTCATCCAACAATGAACTGGATACGATTTGTAATCTTTGAAAACCTTCAGGGGCTGCTATATGAAGGTTTGAACATTTCATAAATAATTGCACACATTTGGTAAAATCAATTCTCAGTTTAGTGTCTAAGACGGAAAGTATAGCTCTGGGCACATCTAATGACCCTCCCACCATAGACAAGGATGAGTACTCTGTGTGAAGGATATAATAGGATAAAAGGATTCAGATTCTTGAATCCTTTGATTATGATCCATTTCATAGATAAAAAGTCTTTAGCTGCTTCGCTGATTCTTCAACAAAGTGTCAGGTTTTCTCAGGTAGCTGATGATGTAAAATCATCCTTGCCCTGTGACTTAACAAAAGCCAGTTAAATTTTTCCATATAACATTGATTTCATAGTAATGGAAATACCTACCTTCTTTATGTGCTGTGCATTACTCACTTGGTTACTGCATGATTAGATGTATGAATTAGTAAAAGTGAAAAATTCAGGTCAATTTTCAAATTTGCCACGTTGTCATCTTGAAATGCTATTGACAGTAAAATAGCAACCAAGGTGGAAAAGATATGAAATAAGAAAATTATGATTTGGCAACAACCACAATAATAATTATTTAGACAAGAGGTACTGATAGTTACTAAATTGAGAGAATTATAAGAAACAGAGTGTCATTGGTACCTCCCATAAGATATTAATTAATTATAAGCACAATAACAGAATCTTTGCCATGTAGAAACCTGGCAGATACCACTGTTGCCAGGTGATCATAACTAACTTTACCAATAATGGGATAACTTTGCCTCCTAATGAATGATTAATCAAAAGTACAACATTTCTTTTCTGGTGTTCCTCCCCAAAATGTGTAACTTGAATTTAAATTTGATGATACCTCAGACAAAGTTCTATAAATAAAGAGCTTGCACTGTTCAAAAATGTCAAGGACACAATAGAAAGACTAAAGAACTGTTCCAGATTAAAGAAGACTAATGAGGAATGACAATTAAATGCAACATGTGGTCCTGGCTTGGATTTTAGACCCGAAATTTGTTTCCTTTGCCATAAAGAACATTAGTGGGACTTTAGAATTTGAATAAGGAATGTAAATTGGATAACAGTGCTGGTTTAATGTCAGTTTTCTGAAATAACTACGTGTGTGAATTTTGACTCTTAGAAAATATATGCTGAAGTATTTAGGGGTAAAAGAGTGTCATATGTACAACACTTACTTTTAAATGATTTAGATACTATAAAGGATGCATGGACAGAGAAATAAGGAGAATGACAATACAAATGCCCACATGTCAGAAAGGAAGGGTTTAGGACAATGGTACTCAGCACTAGGGCACTGAGGAGGCACAGGCATGGGGACAGTGCACAGTTTGTGGGAGATTTCCATAGGGTTCCTGTCTGACCTTCTACTCAAAGTATGCTCCATGGGCGAGAAATATGGACACTAGCTGGAAAATCATTAGACACGCAAAACTTTGGGTTCTACCCAAGATCTAACATTCAAAAACTTGCATCTTAATAAGGTCAGCAGGTGATTGGTATGTTATGAACTTCTGAGAAGCACTGTTCTGTAACCTTCACACCAGGTATAGTGTGGCGGGAGCCATAGGAATAAAGTGGGAAAAACTGGAGTCTTCCTATGCTTAGAGATGCCTTCCTTGGAATATGTCTGGAATGTGAGTCATTGTTACTGTTATCCAAGTATATGCTAAAACTCAAAAGACCTAAAAATCATTGTCAGAATTTTTATGCTTTTCTTATCTTGAACTAGAATTTTCATCTGAAATTGTTGTAAAATCAGTGCAGAAAGTTATGATGAGTATTATTTTAAATGAAATAGCATGGAATGAAGTAGAGATATGAAAATTCATTACACATGGTTAATAAATCCTGTGTCACCCTGAAGACATGGAATGGCCCCCAAGTTTGGTTCAGATGTAGTGATTGATGATGCCACACATGCCAGGAAAGTAAGAAAAAATATATTACCCATATAATAGGCTTTCTGGGGAGAGTAGAGCAATTTTAAGTAGGCAAAAAAAAAAAAAAAAAGATTTCAGAGAGTCATGTAAGGGGAGTAGCGTGGAGTTTTCATGGTATTAAGGAGTGGAGATGTGGCAAAAATTCCCATGAGCAAACTGGACCTTGAGTGGCTTGAAATCTTACATCTCTCTTAGCTCCAAAGGAGGGAACTTATAAATTTACCCAGATATGAGGTAAGAGAAAAAGGGAGTATGTGGGGCACGGAGGCTGTCAGTAGCCAAATATCAAAAGCTGAGTCACACTCTTCATCACAGAAAGCATCACACACATCATGACAATTTTTCTCAGTAGTATGGGTGCACATGTATATGCACTGGATTCTGAAAGACATACTCTTTTGGTTTGTGGTTAGAAAAGTTTGAAAGTCAGAAACCTCAGAGTTAATGAACAGGTTACATTAAATTATTGCTTAATTTTTTTTAATTTTATTTTTATTTTATTTTTATTTTATTTAACTTTACAATACAGTATTGGTTTTTCCATACTTGACATGAATCTACCACGGGTGTATACGAGCTCCCAATTCTGAACCCCCCTCCCACCTCCCACTCCATGTCATCTCTCTGGATCATCCCCATGCACCAGCCCCAAGCATCCTGTATCCTGTATCAAACATAGCCTGGCGCTTCGTTTCTTACATGCTAGTATACATGTTTCAATGCCATTCTCCCAAATCATCCCACTCTCGCCTTCTCCCTCAGAGTCCAAAAGTCCTTTCTATACATCTGTGTCTCTTTTGCTGTCTCACATACAGGGTCATCATTACCATCTTTCTAAATTCCACATATATGTGTCAGTATACTGTATTGGTGTATTTCTTTCTGGCTTACTTCACTCTGTATAATCGGCTCCAGTTTTATCCATCTCATTAGAACTGATTCAAATGTATTCTTTTTAATGGCTGAGTAATACTCCATTGTGTATATGTACCACAGCTTACTTAAGAATGCAGATTCATAGTGGTTTGTTTTTTTCTTTCCTGAGTTCATGACCAGATTAAGTGCAGAAATGAATTTTAATGGTCTCACTCAGGTTCTTACTGTCTCCCTTTTCTTTTATTCCAGGGAATTTAAGGACTGGGAAATTTAAAATCCATATATTAACACCCTTAGTGCCTGCAAAGCCATTTGGTTCATGTGGACTGTATTGTTAAAGTTATTTCATTTAATTTGAACTTGACAATTAGATCCTGTGTTCCAGTGCCAGGNTTTATTCCAGGGAATTTAAGGACTGGGAAATTTAAAATCCATATATTAACACCCTTAGTGCCTGCAAAGCCATTTGGTTCATGTGGACTGTATTGTTAAAGTTATTTCATTTAATTTGAACTTGACAATTAGATCCTGTGTTCCAGTCCCAACACAGAACAATCTTATGGTATAAATACTTGAATCTCACATATATTAACCTTTCTCACAGCATCTTTCTTGATACTCCCTTCTTATCTATTTTTTAACACAATTTGGGACAGATTTTTTGAATTTTTAGAATCCACAAAAACATAAATTCAAAGTAAACTTTTCTTTCTACCCAGCAAAAGTTCTTACTATTATCTGGTTTAACCAGATAGGTGTAAGTTTTCTATAATATATTTTATTATCAAGCAGAATTTAATTAAAAATATTTTATTTCAATGAGCTTACAATATATTTAGCACCTGTTTTCTCTCCTATCTCCTCCTGCTAACCCCTCTCTGAACACTGACCTTGATTATACCATTGCAGGACATTCCTGTATTAGTGTATATTGGCTTTTATCTAACATTCTAATTATTTCCTTTTTCTTGGAGTTATACATATGAGTTATGGTCACATGACTAGGATTTTCAGAGATATAACTTTCTGACATAATGAGTATTTAATTTCCTTATTCTTGAGCTAAGTATACTTTTGCTGCTAAGTTGCTTCAGTTGTGTCCGACTCTGNAAGTATGGCAAAGCCAATACAATATTGTAAAGTAAAATAAATAATTAATTAATTTAAAAATAAAATAAAATATATTGCTGCTGCTGCTGCTGCTGCTGCTAAATTGCTTCAGTTGTGTCCGACTCTATGCGATTCCATAGAGGGCAGCCCACCAGGCTCCCCTGTCCCTGGGATTCTCCAGGCAAGAACACTGGAGTGGGTAGCCATTTCCTTCTCCAATGCATGAGAGTGAAAGTGAAGTCGATCAGTCGTGTCTGACTCTTCGCGACGCCATGGACTGCATCTACCAGGCTCCTCTGTCCATGGGATTTTCCAAGCAAGAGTACTGGAGTGGGGTGCCATTGCCTTCTCTGAAAATATATTGCTAGGGGGCTTCAAAGAAAACCAGTTTGCCCAAAAGGAACCCCATGGAGACATAACACCCAGAGACAGCAAGTAATTTGAATTTTATGAGCTTTAAATGATACTAAAATATTGTGCTAAAATAGTAGATGTGCAGGATCACTGATGAATGGGATATTCATCCTTCTCAATTGGCATTTGCTGCCAGACAAGAAACCAGAAGTCTTTTCTTAAAGAAATCATACAAAAATCAGCCAGAATACTTGAATACTAGCACTAGAATACTAAGACTTTTAGTGTGCATGCTGACCTTCCTCTCAGGAGGAAAATCCTCTTTACCAATCTACCAATACATCTCACCCTCCTCCCACCTGCACAGAGCTTCTGGTCTGACTTCTCCTTCAGATCAAAGATTCAAGGGGGAAACATATCCATAAACTTTCACAGAAACAGAGGAAACCCATTCTAACTATCCAGGAATTTGTAAAACCAAGAGTCACCAAACAGAAAAGGGAAGAGATATCAGAAGATTAACTGAAAACTCTCTGATCCTGGAGGTAACTGAGGTGTTACACAGAATGAAAATAAACTTTAAAAAATTATAAATAACAGTCACAGCATTGTGAATCAGTGATACTACAATACAAAATAAAAAGCAAAAAAAAATTGTTAAAATTTAAAAAATAAATAAAGGAAGGTATACCCATAGATACAAATAATATGCTCTTAAAAGAAGAAAAGCTATGACCAATCTAAACAGCATATTAAAAAGCAGAGATATTGCTTTGCCAACAAAGGTCCATATAATCAAAACTATGATTTTTCTGTAGTCATGTATGGATGTGAGAGTTGGACCATAAGGAAGGCTGACTGCCAAAGAACTGATGCTTTGAATTGTGGTGTTGAAGACCCTTGAGAATCCCTTGAACTGCAAGAGATCCAACCAGTCAGTCCTAAAGGAAACCAACCCTGATATTCATTGGAAGGGACTAATGCTGAAGCTCCAATAATTTGGTCACCTAATGCAAAGAGTCAGCTCATTGGAATAGACCCTGATGCTGGGAAAGATGGAAGGCAGGAGAAAGGGACACGGGATGGTATCACTGACTCAACAGACATGAGTCCATTGGGCAAGGACTTGAGCAGTTTGAGCAAGGTCCAGGAAGTAGTGAAGGACGGAGAAGCCTGGTATGCTGCAGTCCATGGAGTTGCAAAGAGTCAGATGTGACTAAGAAACTGAACAACTAAAAAAGTGAACAAAAATGCTGCTCTTCGAGGTTAATAATGTAATTGCTGAAATAAAACATTGGAAAGATTGGAAGATAAATGTGAGACCATATAGAATGTATAAAGCAAAAGGACACATTGTAACAGATAAGGAATCATCCTACAGGGTATGATATTTGACTAAGAAAATAACAAAAAGAAAAATCAGAGAAGATTGAGGATAGTATAATATATAACAAACCATAAAAAGAAATGTTCCAGGGCTACGAGTCTTCAAACTGAAAAAAGCCTGGAGTCCCCTGTACAAGAAATGATGGATGTCAAATCATTCTTGATTTTTTTCAGAGGTATTCCTGATTAGCATTACTGGATATTAGAAACAACCAAATAATTCCTTCAAAATTATGAACAAAAATAATTTTATATCAATGCTTCAAAATTCAACAAATCTATGAACTAAGTACCAGTCAAAATTAATTTTTGAGACATTTGCTGGGATAGTTTTGTTCCCTGCACCCTGTGAGTGCTAAACCACTTCAGTAAAATCTGAGTCTTTGCAACCCTGTGGACGATAGCCTGCCAGACTCCTTTGTCACTACCATTGGGATTCAGTTGAGGGTGTATTTCCAAAATGTAGGAAGTAAATTAAGAGGAAAATATTGAGTTCATAAGATTAGATTCCATTCAAGAAGGGAAATCAGGGGAAGACATTTATGCAAGGAACTTAGAAAGCAATTAGTAAAGTGGAACTACGGAGACAGAAAGGTACAGAAGGAAAATTTCCAAGAGGGTTAAAGGAAGACCCGTGGTGATAATGGAGAGAGAGACAGAGAGTGAGAACAGTGACAAACCCTGCAAGGGAAAATAAACAGAATGGCTACTGGAACAGTCAGGACAAATAGCTTTTTAAACATCTGAGTATAAAGCAAATAAAAATGCATTTGATTGTTAAGCAACGGATTGAGTATAAGAAAAGAGACTCCATCTGACCCTGAAGCCAGCAACATTCTCCTCTGAAAGGGCCAGGTTTATAAAAACAGATCTTTCAGAATAGGAAACAGGAATCTCAGCCCAGACTTAAATAATGTTTACATACTCAAAATAAGGCAAATGTTTAATTGTTTTCTACTTTTAGAGTCAATCTAGGGACAGAGACTGGGAAGCCAATTGTGGTTGCCCTTCTGGGACAGAGGGTCAATGTTAAAAACTTAATAATTAAATAGTGAAAGTGTGGCTCAAAAAAACTAGGTTATATCCATGAAAAGACAGCATAACAAAGTGTATATATTTTAACATATTTTTCTTATGAAACAGATAGTAGAAATACATGTCATAAGAGATATGTCAAAAGGTTAGAGACAGAAATAGAGGCTTAAGTATATTTTCCTGTAGTCACAGAATTTACCAGAAGAAAAACCAGAGTTTCAAAATAATACCACAAAAATACAAACACTGGGAGAAGAGAGAGGTGAGGGTAAAGACATTGCCTTTTTACACTGGATCCAGGGTCTGGAGAATATCAGAACTTCTTGCTTTCCATTTCAAGCCATTTTCTAAAATAAAGACTTCAAAACAAATTTTAAAATGAGCCTTGTAACCAATTTAAATGAAGCCAGTACCATCATCAATTAACCTGGGAACTAAATTCATATTTCTAAGTTAAGTCAATGATGCTGTTCAATATGCTAGCACTGAACTGTAGTGGCTGGTTTAATAAATGAATATATCAGAAAATTACCCTTTTTACAGTCAGATGGGAAAGATGGGCCCAGTAGAAGACAGAAACAAGATGTACCTAACACAAGCAGAAGACATTAAGAAGAGGTGGCAAGAATACACAGAACTATGACTTCCCTCGTGGCTTAGGCGGTAAAGCATCTGCATACAATGCAGAAGACCAGGGTTCGATCCCGTGGTCGGGAAGGACCTCTGGAGAAGGAACTGGCAATCCACTACAGTACTCTTGCCTGGGAAAGCCCATGGATGGAGGAGCGTGGTAGGCTACAGTTCATGGGATCGCAAAGAGTCGGACACGACTGAGCGTCTTCACTCATACAAAAAAGATCTTCATGACCCAGATAACTACGATGGTGTGATCACTCACCTAGAGCCAGACATCCTGGAATGTGAAGTCAAGTCGGCCTTAGGAAGCATCACTATGAACAAAGCTAGAGGAGGTGATGGAATTCCAGTTGATCTATTTCAAATCCTAAAAGATGATACTGTTAAAGAGCTGTACTCAGTATGACAGCAAATTTGGAAAACTCACCAGTGGTCACAGGACTGGAAAAGATTAGTTTTCATTCCAATTCCAAAAAAAGCCAATACCAAAGAATGCTCAAACTACTGCACGATTGCACTCATTTCACATGCTAGAAAAGTAATGCTCAAAATTCTCCAAGCTAGGCTTCAGCAGTGCATGAACCAAGAAATTCCACATGCTCAACTTGGATTTTAAAAAGGCAGAGGAACCAGAGATCAAAGTGCCAAAATCTGTTGGATTATCGAAAAAAAAAGAGAGTTCCAGAAAAACAAATACTGCTTTATTGACTACATGAAAGCCTTTGACTCTGTGGATCACAACAAACTGTGGAAAATTCTTTAAGAGATAGGAATACCAGAACACCTTACCTGCCTCCTGAGAAACCTTTATGCAGGTCAAGAAGCAACAGTTAGAACCAGACATGGAACAAAAGACTGATTAAAAATTGGGAAAGAAATACATGAAGGCTATAAATTGTCACCATGCTTATTTAACTTATATGAAGAGTACGTCATACGAAATGCCAGGCTTGATGAAGCACAAGCTGGAATCAAGATTTCCAGGAGAAATGACAATAACCTCAGATATATAAACGATACCACCCTATGGCAGAAAGTGAAGAGGAACTAAGGAGACTCTTGATGAAAGTGAAAGAGGACAGTAAAAAAGCTGGTTTAAAACTAACATTCGGACTTCCCAGGTGGTGCAGTGGATAAGAACCTGCCTGCCAATGCAGAGGACATAGGTTCGATCTCTGGTCTGGAAAGATTCCACATGCTGCAGAGCGACTGATCCCGTATGCCACAACTACTGAAATCTGCGTGCTCTAGGGCCCACAACAAAGAGTAGCCCCCATGCTCTGAAACTACAGAGAGCCCTCAAGCATCAATGAAGACCCAGCACAGCCATAAGTAAATACAACTTTGAAAAAATACTTAACATTCAAAAAAGCGAAGATCATGGCATTTGGTCCCATCACTTCATGGCAAATAGATGGAGAAACAATGGAAACAGTGAGAGACTTTATTTTCTTGGGCTTCAAAATCACAGAATCTTGGGCGCCAAGTCAATGATTCCAAAATCAAAAAATCTTGGGCTCTAAATCTGTGATTCCAAAAATCACAGATCATGACTGCAGCCATGATATTAAAGTACTTGGAAGAGAAGCTATCACCAACCTGGACAGCACATTAAAAAGCAGAGACATACATCACTGACAAAGGTCTGTATAGTCAAAGCTATGGTTTGTCCAGTAGTCATGTATGGATGTGAGAGTTGGACCATAAAGAAAGCTTAGCACTGAAGAATAGATGCATTTGAACTGTGGTGTTGAAGAAGACTCTTGAGAGTCCTTTGGACTGCAAGACATCAAATCAGTCAATCCTAAAGGAAATCAGTCCTGAATTATCATTGGAAGGACTGATGCTGAAGCTGAATCTCTAATACTTGGCCACCTGATGTGAAGAACTGACTCATTGGAAAAGACCCTTCATGCTGGGAAAGATTGAAGGCAGATGGAGAAGGGGATGACAATAGATGAGAGGGTTGGATAGCATCACCCACTTGATGGACATGAGTTTGAGCAAGCTCCGGGAGTTGGTGATGGACAGGGAAGACTGGCATGCTGCAGGTTGTGGGGTCACAAAGAGTTGGACATAACTGACTGACTGAACTGGACTCAACTGTCAGAATATTAAACTCTTTATCATTGTGGCACATAAGCAAATTCACAGATTTCAGCTGGGATATAAAAGCTATTTAACAGATAACAATAAAGAGCTTATCATGATTGAGTGAAGGCTTAGGCAACAGTGAAGTTAAGTCTGAGCAAAGACTGAGAGAAAATTTAAAAAAAGATGTAATGAATTTGTAAAGCCACATGCTCTGTGGATCAGCAGTAAAGAATCTGCCTGCAATGCAGGATACTTAGGAAACTTGGGTTTAATCCCTGGGTTGGGAAGATCTCCTGGAGAAGGAAATGGCAACCCACTCCAGTATTCTTGCCTGGAGAATCCCATGGACAGAGGAGCCTGAGAGCTACAGTCTATAGGGTTGCAGTCAGATATAACTGAGCAAACGAACACACACTCATCATGAATACATTCTGATGCTGGATGCCTTTTCTTAGGAGCTAAGGCTTCTCTCATCAATCCTCTGGTCAGTGATAAACCAATGTATTCAGGACTGATCTTTGTTTAAAATCTTCTGATGTGTTTTCAAACTGGGTCATCAATTTTTTTCTACAAGTTACGTCTTTAAGGGCTTCAGGATCTTAAGTCTTTCAAGGCAATTTAACATTTCATTTATTTCTCTATCTCCTTCCTTCCTTTTTTTAAATTTTATTTTTTAATTGGAGAAAAATTGTTTTACTATGTTATGTCGGTTTCACCACAAATGAGTCATAACTTTACATATATCCCCTCCCTCTATAGCCTCCCTCTCGGCGCCTAAAAAACCCACCCCACGAGGACATCACAGAGCTCCAGGCTTGGCTCCCTGTGTTACACAGCAACTTCTCACTGGCTATATATTATACACACGATAGAGTGTATAGTAGTAGTAGCAGTCGCTCAGTCGTGTCCAACTCTGCGACCCCACAGACCCCGCCAGTCTCCTCTGTCCATGGGATTTTCCAGGCAAGAATACTGGAGTGGATTGCCATTCCCTTCTCCAGAGGATCTTCCTGACCCAGGAATTGAACTGTGGTCTCCTGCATTGCAGAACTCTTAACCCTTTGAACTACAGGAAAGACCCTAATACAGTGTGTGTGTGTATATATATATATACACACACACACTCTATCTATCTATATATATACTCTGTGTATATATATAAATGCTATTTTCTCCATTCACCCCACTCTCTCTTCCCCCACTGTGTCCACAAATCCATTCTCTACATCTATGTATCCCTTCCCTACAAACAGGGTCATCAATACCTTTTTTATAGATTCTATATATATATGCATTAATATACAATATTTGTTTTTCACTTTCTGACTTACTTCTCTGTATAACAGATTCTCAGTTTATCTACCTCACTAGAACTGGCTCAAATTCATTATTTTTTGTGGCTTAGTAGTATCCCCTTGTATGTACGTACCTCATCTTTATCCATTCATCTGTATATGGACATCTAGGTTGCTTCCTTGTCTTGGCAATTGTAAGACTGAACACTAGGGTACATGTGTCTTTTAGAACTGTGACTTTCTCAGGCTATACACCCAGCAGTGGAATTGCTGGGTCATATAGTAGATTTATTCCTAGTTTTTAAAGAATCTTCATATTATTCTCCATAATGTCTGTATCAGTTTACATTCCCACCCACAGTGTATGAGGGTTCCCTTTTCTCCACACTCTCCAGCATTTACTGTTTGTAGATATTTTTATGATGGCCATTTTGACTGATATGAGATGATACTTAAGTTTTTATAGTTTTGATTTGCATTTCTCCAGTAATTAGTAATGTCAAACATCTCTTCATGTGTTTTTCATATGTTTATTGACCATCTGTATGTTTTCTTTGGATAAATGTCTGTTTAAATTTTCTGCACATTTTTGATTGGGCAGTTTGTTTTGTTGATTTTGAGTTTTATGAGCTGGTTATATATTTTGGAGATTAATCCTTTCTCATTTGTTTCATTTGCAATTATTTTCTACCATTCTGAAGGCTGCCTTTTAATCTTCATTGTGGTTTCCTTTGCTGTCCAAAAGCTTTTAAGTTTAATTAGGTCTCATTTGTTTATTTTTGTTTTCATTTCCATTAGTCTAGGAGGTGGGTCATAGAAAACCCTATAGATGTGGCTAAAAAATTACCACAGCTATCTAGAAAAACATCTATTTCTGCTTTATTGACTATGCCAAAGCCTTTGACTGTGTGGATCACAATAAACTGTAGAAAATTCTGAAAGAGATGGGAATACCAGACCACCTGACCTGCCTCTTGAGAAATCTGTATGCAGGTCAGGAAGTAACAGTTAGAACTGGACATGGAACAACAGACTGGTTCCAAATAGGAAAAGGAGTACATCAAGGCTGTATATTGTCACACTACTTATTTAACTTNGGTATGTGATAACCTAGCTCCTGACCAGGGATCAAGCCCACACCCCCTGCATTGGAAGCATAGAGTCTTAACCACTGGACCACCAGAGAAACCCCTTCATCTCCAGTTCTCGACTTTGTCTTCCATTCAGTTCAGCCTTGGACTGAAATTGCTCTTTGCAGAGCTACCATTTCTGACTGGGCTGCTTTTAGACAAGTTTGTTAATGTTTCTGATATTCCATTTCCTCTCAAGTAAAATAAAGAAACAGGTCCAAATGGGATGTATGTAAAATACCCAGTATCTTAGAGGTACTTGGTAACTGTTAGTTTTTTCATCTCCCTGAGTTAGTGGTTCTCACTCTGGCTGCACACTGGAGTCACAGGAGGTATAGATTTGAGGTCTGTTTGAAATATGTCAATGCCTTGTTCTCTCCCGCAGATCTAGTAGATCTGGGGCATGTGGTATTAGGGGTGGGTATTAGGATTTTTAAGCTCCTACCTGATTCATGTGTCCTTTCAGGGTAAAAGACCATTTCCCTATCCAGTGGGTCTCACCTGGGGGACTAGGTTGCTCCCACACCCATACATGTGATATCTGGAGACATATTTTTTTGGCTGCGCTGGGTCTTTGTTGTTGCACGTGGGTTTCTTTAGTTGCAGAGAGCGGGGGCTACTCTCCAGTTGCGGTGAAGGGGCTTCTCATTGCGGTGGCTTCTCTGGTTGCAGAGCACAGGCTCTAGGGCGTGCAGGCTTCAGTAGCTGTTGCAGCACTTGGGCTCAGTAGTTGCAGCTCACAGGCTCTAGAGCATGGGCTCAGTAATTGTGGTGCATGGGCTTAGTTGCTTCACAGCATATGCAGTCTTCCCAGACCTGGGATCGAACCCATGTCCCCTGCATTGCAAGGTGAATTTTTAACCACTGGACCACCGGGGAAACCCTGGAGACGTCTTTGATTGTTACAACTTGAGTAAGATTGGAGGTTGCTGCTGACATCTGGTGAAGAGAGACCAGGGATGCTGCTAAGCATCCTACAGTGCAAGGAGAGCTCCACAGCAAAGAATTATCCAGCCCCAACTGTCAGTAGTGCTGAGATGAGAAACCCCGACCAATGTGATCCCCAAGATCCATTTCGATCCTGAAGTTTCATGAGCCCTTTCTTTCAGAATGTTGTCTTAATAGTAATAAATGTCTAAGGTGCTGTTGGGAAGACTCTCTATCTACCATTATGTTTACATCTGTCAGTTCACTCTGAATTCTTAGTTCCCAGCCCGAGCTCCCTCCTTCAGTTTACCTTCAATCTTTCACTCCATCAGCTGGCTGCCGGCCCCTGGGTTACATCCCCGGCAGCAGCAATTCCAGCTTAGTGCTCCTTCCTACAGTCTGCCTTTCTGGCATTTGCAGTCCTTGCTTACTTTCTTAATACATGGTAGAAGAATAAAAGGCAGACAGGTAAAAAGAAAAGCAAAGAGAGAATTTTCCTTTGGATTCCCATAGGACTTTGATCATATCTCTAGTTTGGTACTCACAGTATTATTTTATTGTAATTTATCTGTTTATATGTCTGTGTTCTCCCTGTATACTCCTTGAAGACAGACAGTCCAGACTCAGACAGTCCTTCCCTGGAATACCCTCCTGGTGCCAGCAGCTGGGACAAATCTCTTATGCTGTGCAGCCCATTTTGGGGGTCTATGCTCAGGCACCCCTAACCCACCTTAATCATGCCTATGATCACCATTATGGTGATCACACCTTAGACCACCTTCATGACCTCACATATGGCAGGGGTCCCCAACCTCTGGGATCTGTTGCCTAAGAATCTGAAGTGGAGCTGATGTGATAATAATAGAAGTAAAGTCCCCAGTAAATGTAATGTATTGGAATTATCCCAAAACCATCCCCCCGACTTTGACACCAAAGTCTTTGACTGTGTGGATCACAGCAAACTATGGAAAATTCTTAAAGAGATGGTAATACCAGACCACCTGATCTGCCTCCTGGGAAATCTATATGCAGGTCAAGAAGCAAAAGTTAGAACCAGACATGGAACAACAGACTGGTTCCAAATCAGGAAAGGAGTACATCAAGGCTATATATTATCACCCTGCTTATTTAACTTATATGCAGAGTATATCATATAAAATGCCAGGATGGATGAAGCACAAGCTGGAATCCAGATTGTCGGGAGAAATATCAGTAACCTCAGATATGCAGATGACACCACCCTTACGTCAGAAAGCAAAGAACTAAAAAACCTCTTGATGAAAGTGAAAGAGGAGAGTGAAAAAGTTGGCTTAAAACTCAACATTCAGAAAACTAAGATCAAAGTATCTGCTCCCATCACTTCAGGCAAATAGATGGAGAAACAATGGAAACAGTGAGAGACTTTATTTTGGGGGGCTCCAAAATCACTGCAGATGGTGCTGCAGCCATGAAATTAAAAGACGCTTACTCCTTGGAAGAAAAATTATGACCAACCTGGACAGCATATTAAAAAGCAGAGACATTACTTTGCCCACAAAGGTCTGTCGAGTCAAAGCTATGGTTTTCCCAGTGGTCATGTGTGGATGTGAGAGTTGGACTATAAAGAAAACTGAGCACTGAAGAATTGATGCTTTTGAACTGTGGTATTGGAGAAGACTCTGGAGAGTTCCTTGGACTGCAAGGAGATCCAACCAGTCTATCCTAAAGGAGATGAGTCCTGAGTGTTCATTGGAAGGACTGATGCTGAAGCTGAAACTCCAATACTTTGGCCACCTGATGCAAAGAACTGATTCATTGGAAAAGATACTGATGCTGGGAAAAGATTGAAAGCAGGAGGAGAAGGGGATGACAGAGGATGAGACGGGTGGATGGCATCACCGACTCTATGTACATAAGTTTGAGTAAGCTCTGGGAGATGGTGAAGGACAGGGAAGCCTGGCGTGCTGCAGTCCCTGGAGTCGCAAAGAGTCAGACATGACTGAGCAATTGAACTGAACCCCCTGACCTCATCCATGGAAAAATTGTCTCCCATGAAACCAGTCCTTGGAGCCAGAAAGGTTGGAGACTGCTGGAATGGTACTGGAGTCCTATGTTACTTGTCGACTATAAGAATCCTGGGTCTGCCTCCTGCGTGTAATTCAGCACTTACAGGGGTAGTTGGCTGGAGACGGGTCCTACTAGCATCTGCATTTAGTGCCCAGGACACTGAGCCCAGCCTGGTGGAGGGACCTGCCGAGGGAAAGTTTGTGAGTGGTGGAGTCAGGTCTCAAGTCCAGACTCAGTCTGTTCATGAACCACATTCTGTGTATATGCACATGGCCACTGGCAAGAAAAATGGGACTGGGGAGTGGGAAGGACCTGTGCCCTTCTCCCTCCCCCCACCCATGAGAAGAAAGATGTATTCTAATCCCTCATAGCCTTTTGTCCCCTCCACACTGTTCTATCTCTACCCCACTATTACCTCAAACCTCAAACCTTACTGACATCATCTGGTCTACCTTCACACTGGAAATTCCTAGGCTAGCTTGCTGGAGTTCCATCTTGGTCACTAGACTTTGCCCATCCTCCTCAACAGAGATCTTCTGAAACTAGCACCTAAAAGAACGTCCAGCTCTTAAGCAGTGTTGAACATTTTGGAGAAATAAAGCAGTGTGCAGCTTTTTTCCCATTAAAAAAAAAATGTGGTAAAATATATATAAACATAAATTTTATTGTTTTAACAATTTTAATACTTCAGGGGTATTAAGTACATTCATGATATTGTACAACTATCACCACTATCAGAACCTTTTCATCATCCCCAAAACTATACCTAATACAATAATTCCCCATTTGCCCCTATTTCAAGCCCCTGGTAACCTCTACTTTCTGTCTCATGAATCTTAGCAGTTCTACTTTCTGTCTCATAAATTTTCCTATTCTAGGTACCTCATCCAAGTGGAGCCACAGACTGTCTGTCCTTTTGTGTCTGCATTATTTCACTTAGCATAATGCTGTCACGGTTCATCCACGTTGCAGCATGTGTCAGAAATTTATTCCTTTTTATGTAGCTACCACACTTTTTCATCCACCCATCTGTTGATGAACAGTTGGGTCCTTTCCACCTTTTGGCTATTGTGAATAATGCTATTGTGTTTAGCCCCTACTTTCGTTCCTTTGGGGCATATACTTAGCAACAGCACTGCAACATCATATGGTAATTGTGTGTTTAACTTTTTAAGGAGTTGCACAGTTGCCACAGTGACTGCACCCTTTTCTATTCTCACCAGCAACACACAAGAGTCTCAGTTTCTCCACATCCTCATCAACATTTCAAGTGTGTGTTTTTTTTAAGTGTGTTTTTTAAAAGAGTATTTAAGCAGAGAGAAACCCAGACTGCTCTCAAGCATCAGGAAAGGATGCTGAGATGGGCTTTATGACCTCTTTCGCTTACGTGTGCTAAGTAGTGGCAGCCCCAGGTAATGTCTGAATGATGTCCTGGCCCATGGCTGGATGTTCCTCATCTATACTGGCACAAGAGAAGGTGGTCCTCAAACATTTGGATTTATATTTGGACTCAGTTCTTGCCTTCTCTTTAGCAGCAGGCTTTTGTGATTCTTGTCCAAAACCCAAACCCTTACCAAAGATCCCATGCCAGAGAGACTGTGGAAAGATGCTGTTATTTGTTTGAGCACTCCTGGACTTAATTTTGCATTACGTACTTTCCACCTGGTGTCTGACAGCGTGCTTCCCTTTGATTTAGGAAAGCTCTGATGTCCTTGCATCAGTTTACATGAGCTTTCTTATAACTTTTACAGTCTCTCTGCCTTGAAAAGCTTTCAGAGACACTGGAACCAAGTGAAATCCATTCTGCTCCACCTCCTTATGCTCCTTCTGTTTTCACATTATCTACTTTTACTGTCATGAAATGTAAGACTAAATTTCCCTGTTTGTTCTTGGATTTGCCTTTTGTTTTGTGGGGAAGAGTTAAGCTGTGATTTGTTTTTGCTTTTAATTGTATCATCTGTCTCAGACATATGCAAAGCACCCACACCTGCTTTTTTGCACCTAATGGGATCTTTCCTGAAATGCAGGAAACAGCTGTTGAGGGGCTGGCTCTTAGATTTTTATGAAAGTGGTTTGACAGCCCTGTCTCTGCAGGGAGAATGACGTTCTCTCCCAGCAGCACCTCCAGACAGCATCTTCAGCAGGGCTGCTAATCACTTCCAGGTCTTATACCTGGATTAGGGTAATGGCTCAGAACCCATTATCTGTGCGTCCAGCATGGACAGAGCTGTCCTCAATCTATCTACTCTAATCCACTTGAAAGTGCCTCTGAGCTTTCCCTCTTTGAACAAAGTCTGGCTTTTGAGGGTGTATTAGTTCACTGATCTTCCATATTAGAGAATTAATATGAGTTAAGCCTCAAGAAGAGATTTCTAAAGCTTAAACTACATTTAATAAATATAGTTGACTTCAGGAAAGAGAAGTGACATCCAAAACAAAGAGTAACTTCCAGAATTTCTTAACCAGCAGCTGGGGCTGCCCACGCTTTCCTGCTCTGTGGTCAACGCTCTTTTCTGCAGGTCCTCTGCTTTCTCTCAAGAGCTAAAGCGTCAGAAATGGGAAATCTGCCTTCTAGGACGGGCCCCCTCTTCCCTCCAGGAGAAACTGAGCACGCTTCTCTCATTAAGCAGAACTGCAGTCCGATTCTGCTCTTCCTTTACACATTTCATTCTTGCTAATAAACCCCTGAGGGTTGAGCTTTGAAGACCCGCTGCTTTTCTCCTGCTAGGGGTGGGCTGCCTTTGCTAGCTATCATCCAGCTATTTTAGCCAAGCTTCAACAGCTCTTAGAACTTTCTGCATCTCCTGATTCTACTGGATCCTTTTCCTAAGCCAGACATTATTCCTTGAATTATAATCATACAGATGTCAGAGTGGGAGAAGTACACAACTTCTGTCTGAATTAAGATGATATTCATGTTCTTAAGAAAGTATACATAGCCCCTACTCCTCCAGCTTCTTTTGTCACCCTGATATTTATTTTGCTTTGGGGGCAAAATTTGTCTCCTTGTCTCTTCAGTATTTATTCTTCTCTTAATCTAGTAATTCTTTAATCTGATTAAGTAAAACATTGCTCTTCTCGCGACTTGATATTCATTGCAGCTGCCCTGTGCAATGCCTTGCAGAGATATGAAGATCCCTGCCCCCAGAATGTGCACACATGTTAAGTCCCTTCAGTCATGTCCAGCTCTTTGCAATATGATGGACTGTAGCCCATCAGACTCCTCTGTCCGTAGCATTTTCCAGGCAAGAATACTGGAGTGGGGTGCCATGCCTTTCTCCAGAGTATCTTCCCAACCCAGGCGTTGAATCCTCATCTCTTATGTCTGCCGCATTGGCTTGGGCAGACAGGTTCTTTACTGCTAGTGCCACCTGGGAAGCCCCATTTACAGTCTGTTTGAGACTTCTTTGAAGATTTTTGAGACTCAGCCCTATAGGAGTGCAAAGGATGGAGAAATTTCTAACAGAATAAACTGAGGAGGAACATGGGGAGATGGCATTTAAACTGGGTTTTCAGGCCAGGGGTTGGCAACCTTTGAGGCTGAAAGTGTCATTTAGTGAGTATTTTAGGCTCTGCAAGACTTTTGGTCTCAGCTAGAACTACTTTGCCATCATAGCGAGAAAGCGGCCACGGACAATATGTAAATGAGCGGCTGTGGCTATGTTCCAAGCAAACTTGATTTGCAAAAAAGACGGTAACCAAATTTGGTCTCCCTGCTGTAGTTTGCCAACCCGTGTGTTATAGGATAGACAGGGCTTCATCATGGGCTTCCCTGGTGGCTCAGACAGTAAAGAATCTGCCTGCAATGCGGGAGACCTGGGTTCAATCCCTGGGTTGGGAAGGTCCCCTGGAGGAAGGCATGGCAATCCACTCCAGTATTCTTGCCTGGAGGATCCCCATGGACAGAGGAGCCTGATGGGCTGCAGTCCATGGGGTCGCAAAGAACGACTAAGCACAGCACAGGGTCTTATCAAAAGAAATAGGGGAAAGAACATTTCAGTCTGAAGCATGAGCTAAGGTTCAGAGAAGAAGGCAATATGACACAAGTCTGGACATAGTATAAGTAAGTAAGGAGGGCCTTGAATTTGAGGCTGTACTTGTAGGATAAGGCCAGACCATGGAAGCCCTTTCATCTCAGACTCCATCCATTGGATGAATCTTTGGGCAGATCTCAGCCACTGAAGATGTAGGGCTGGAAGAGGGTTGTGACAGAATCAAGCCTCACTTTAAAGGCATTTTTTGGCAGTAGTAGGAAAGGAGGAGAACGGAAAGCAAGCATTTCAGAAAGGCCAAGTCTATACCAGGAGTCTGAGGACAGGGTATGACCAGTAAACAGAGTATTGGTGTGTATCAGTGGGCTCCATGACTCCAGANTTCTCTGCCGTTCCTGCCAAGTTGTGTTCTTTCTTGCATGCACCAGTCAGTAAATGGCCAGTTTAGTAGGTGAAAGTAACAGCTCTGTTAGGATAAAGGATTCTCCCTGCCAAGCCACAGTGCTGGTTGATGATCTTCAGGAGAATGCAATTGTGAGATTATCATTCCTATGAAAAAGTGAGTGCATTTCTCATTATGGATCACTTCTGAATAATGAAATGCTAATATCACGTTTTTATTCTGGTTCACCTTGTAAAAAGTGTGATGACTATCCATTTAAAGTTAATTTTGGCTATTTTTCTTAGCACTTATTTTTCCCCTCAGCCTCGGGAAACTATATAAATTCCATTGCTTAGTAAATTTGCAGATGATATAAATTTCCCCATGACCTGGCTGCACCACTTTTTCAACAATATATAAATATTGTGAAAACATATATAAATATGTTTATAATAAGTTTTAATACAGATTGTACTGTGAGATCTTCAGAAGAACATATCTCATAAGATTTTCTCTGCTCATCCACATAAAAGATTCTGTTGAAGTTATAACTTAATTGACAATTATTTTGGTAAATTATGTGCCCCATTTCTTCTTCCATACCAACCACCTTAGAATCCCCATGTATTAATTTTCTAGGCCTGACATAGCAAAGTACCACAAACTGAGTGACTTAAAAAGAAGAAATTGATTTTCTCACAGCTCTGGAGGCTAGAAATGAGAAATCAAGGTGTCAGCAGAGTTCATTCCTTCTGAAAGATCTGAGTGAGAGAGTCGATTCCTAGTCAGATTGATAAGAAGTCCGGGGTCCCCAAGGAGGAGAAATGGGTCTGGGCTCTCAAAGTAGAGATAGGGGTCTGGAATTCTCAAGGACAAAGAAAGGACAAACTTTTTTTTTTCTTTGTCTACATTCCTTAGTCTTAGTCACNAGAATGTGCACACATGTTAAGTCCCTTCAGTCATGTCCAGCTCTTTGCAATATGATGGACTGTAGCCCATCAGACTCCTCTGTCCGTAGCATTTTCCAGGCAAGAATACTGGAGTGGGGTGCCATGCCTTTCTCCAGAGTATCTTCCCAACCCAGGCGTTGAATCCTCATCTCTTATGTCTGCCGCATTGGCTTGGGCAGACAGGTTCTTTACTGCTAGTGCCACCTGGGAAGCCCCATTTACAGTCTGTTTGAGACTTCTTTGAAGACTTTTGAGACTCAGCCCTATAGGAGTGCAAAGGATGGAGAAATTTCTAACAGAATAAACTGAGGAGGAACATGGGGAGATGGCATTTAAAATGGGTTTTCAGGCCAAGGGTTGGCAACCTTTGAGGCTGAAAGTGTCATTTAGTGAGTATTTTAGGCTCTGCAAGACTTTTGGTCTCAGCTAGAACTACTTTGCCATCATAGCAAGAAAGCGGCCACGGACAATATGTAAATGAGCGGCTGTGGCTATGTTCCAAGCAAACTTGATTTGCAAAAAAGACGGTAACCAAATTTGGTCTCCCTGCTGTAGTTTGCCAACCCGTGTGTTATAGGATAGACAGGGCTTCATCATGGGCTTCCCTGGTGGCTCAGACAGTAAAGAATCTGCCTGCAATGCGGGAGACCTGGGTTCAATCCCTGGGTTGGGAAGGTCCCCTGGAGGAAGGCATGGCAATCCACTCCAGTATTCTTGCCTGGAGGATCCCCATGGACAGAGGAGCCTGATGGGCTGCAGTCCATGGGGTCGCAAAGAACGACTAAGCACAGCACAGGGTCTTATCAAAAGAAATAGGGGAAAGAACATTTCAGTCTGAAGCATGAGCTAAGGTTCAGAGAAGAAGGCAATATGACACAAGTCTGGACATAGTATAAGTAAGTAAGGAGGGCCTTGAATTTGAGGCTGTACTTGTAGGATAAGGCCAGACCATGGAAGCCCTTTCATCTCAGACTCCATCCATTGGATGAATCTTTGGGCAGATCTCAGCCACTGAAGATGTAGGGCTGGAAGAGGGTTGTGACAGAATCAAGCCTCACTTTAAAGGCATTTTTTGGCAGTAGTAGGAAAGGAGGAGAACGGAAAGCAAGCATTTCAGAAAGGCCAAGTCTATACCAGGAGTCTGAGGACAGGGTATGACCAGTAAACAGAGTATTGGTGTGTATCAGTGGGCTCCATGACTCCAGACGATAAACTGAACCGTAAGAAACCAGTTTGTGTATGTGTGTCCTTAATCAGTGACTATAAGTGTTTCATTATATGAAAACATAATATCCACCAAACCATTGCTGGATCCTGGAATGGTAAAGTGCATTTGGCATTTGGAATGATCTGGAACAAATGAGAGTAGAAGGGGCAGATGTGTAATTTCAGGATGGGGAACACGTGTATACCCGTGGCAGATTCATGCTGATGTATGGCAAAACCAATACCATATTGTAAAGTAATTAACCTCCAATTAAAATAAATAAATTTATATAAAAAAAGAATACCCAAGTAAAAAATATTAAAGCAGAGATTTGAACACAGGCAAAAAAATTTAAAAAGTGAAAAATTAGGAGATCATTTCTATTTATGAAAGAGAAGTTGGTGACAATATACTAAGGAAAAATCTAAGTTGCACTGAAGAAACTTTTCTTGTCTCTAAAACAACACTCTTCAAACCCAGCCCAGTCTTTCCTTCTTTGGTGGTGAGCTCTAGGAATGCCGAAGCCTAATGGTTACCTAGTACTTTATCTGTGCCAATCACCTAATCCTCACAGCAGCTTCTCATCAGGCAGCAAAGATCCTGTCCCCATTTTTCATTAATGCTTTCCTTAAATGGAATTCCTCTATTTTCAATTACCCTTCACAAATCATATATCCAATGCCTGCCTGCATACTAAGCCACTTTAATCACGTCTGACTCTTTGCGAGTCTTTGAACTGTAGGCTCCTCTGTCCATGGAATTCTCCAGGCAAGAATACTGGAGTAAGTTGCCATGCCTTCCTCTAGGAGATCTTCCCAACCCAGGGGCCAACCTGTAACTCTTATGTCTCCTGCATTGGCAGGTGGGTCCTTTACCACTCAGCACCACTTTGGAAGCCCCATATAGCCCACAAATTTCCAAAATTGCTGCAAGAAGACCAATATTAACCCTAAAGATAAATTATTAGTTCAGTGGAAATTTGTTCATCAAAAAAACTAACAAGATTTTTTTCTAAATGAATGCTCCACATTGTGGTTAGCCTTTCCTTTACTTACAAACATGTGAATGGCTTAGACTAACTTGGAATTTTCAGAAACATTCAGTTACCAGTTCCACTGGCATAAGTACACAGGATACAAAGTCTCAAACATTTCAATATGAACAGAATTGTACAGGTTGTACAATGCAAATTACTGGCTCTATAGCCTTCAGTCAGTTGCTTGATCTCCCCATATATCATTTTCTTTATCTTTAAAATGAATGGACAATATGCTTATTTTATAGGGTCTTGTGGAAGATTAAGTAAGATACTACCAATAAAGCATTCATCACAGCGGCTGACACAACATATGTATTCAACAAGTATCAGATGTTGTTATTACTATTTTTACTGTTACTGTTATACAAACTAGTCCAGAATTACATGGCTATAGGTCCATATCCTTGTGCTTTGAAAGTTTGTCTGGATAATAAATAACACTTCCACAAGCAAAGACTTTTTCTAACCGTACCAAGCCCATAGTAAAATCAAAGTTTTCAGCACATGCTTTTATAACTGACAGTAAATTAGATCTTAAGGGCTGTTTGAATTGCATCCAGGCCATGTGATGTCTCCTCTGAGAGCTCATTGACTTGAGGCATTACCACGATGTTCACAGATGCAGTCAGAAGTTGATCAACACTTATATTTAAGGTCTGAGCAGGGATCAGGAATTGGGCCTTTAGATGTTCTGCTTTAATATGAATACTGACTTTCTATTTTGTGATGTTTTTAAAATGTTCAACCATGTCACAGAGACCCATGGAAGTTGCTGCTGTGAGCAATACGTCTCTCATAGAAACACAAACCTCAGTGTTGGTCAGTGTGGGGACTATTGGAGTCTTTACGACACAGATCCCTCCTGGAAGGGTGAAAAATGAAGGTTACAGTTGCTCAGTTGTGTCCAACTCTTTGCAACCCCATGGATTATACAGTCCATGGAGTTCTCCAGGCCAGAATACTGGAGTGGGTAGCCTTTCCCATCTCCAGGGGATCTTCCCAATCCTGGGATCTAACCCGGGTCTCCCACACTGCAAGTAGATTCTTTACCAACTGACCTATCAGGGAATCCCAACAGACTTGTTTCATCCCAAGACCTTCATGGACCTGCTTAATTGACTAAAATGTGGCTCAGTGGTAAAATGTCTGCCTGCCAACACAGGAGACACAGGAGCCATGGGTTGAGTCCCTGAGTCAGGATGATCCCCTTGAGGAGGAAATGGCAACCCACTCCAGTATTCTTGCCTGGAAAATCCCACACAAAGAGGAGCCTAGAGGGCTACAAACCATGGGATCACAGAAGAATCAGACATGACTGAACAACTGAGGACACAGATAAGTTTAACTTGTCGACATAGACCTTTATTCCCTCTTCCCAAAACAAAAAGGGAAAAGAAATACATGTTTAAGGACAGAAAGCCTGACTTCTGGCCAGAGCCATCAGCTGGCCTAGCACTTATTTATTTGTTAAATAAGCATTTTATTGAAGTAATAAGTATAAATATATAGGAAAAGCCCTCGGTTCAAATTTGTACAGCTTTGATGAATTTTCACAACATGAACCCACTCATGTAACTAGTTCCCAGATCAGGAATTAGGACTTTTTTGGCATTCCAGGAGCCCCTTCTGGCCCCACACTCCCTCAGTCACTAATCCCCCCACCTCTGAAAGAAACTGCTACTTTTACTATTAACACTCTAAATTAGTTTTGTCTGTTTTTTAAAAGCCTTATACATTGATAAATATGGAAAATACAGCATATACTCTTTTATATATGGCTTGGGGGCAGAGGGGTCTAAACATTGTTACGGCTTAACTTGGAGAATAGTATAAAATGAGATTACAGGTTTTTTCCTCATGTTTAGCCAATTTTCCAACCCAACATTTTGGATAATTTATTTATTTAACATTGGAATGCTTAGAATGTGCTACATCCTCATATTTATCCTAGGTCTATTTCATGAGTGCTTGTTCTGTTCCATTTATCTGTCAAATAAATTCTGTACCACATTTTGACTACTGCAGCTTTAAAATGTGATTTAACATTTGGCACGGCAAGTCTCTCTTCTTTTGCTTCTTTTTTAACAATATTTAAGATATCTGGGTGAACTTCCCTGCCAGTCCAGTGGTTAAGACATCACCTTCCAATTCACGGGGTGCAAGTTTCATCTCTGGTGAAGGAGCTAAAATCCCACATGCTTTGCCACCAAAAAACCAAAACATAGAGTGTAAGCAACATTGTAACAAACTTAATAAAGACTTTTAAAATGATCCACATCAAAACAAAAAATATTTTTTTAAAAAAAGGTAATCTAAGATGTTTGTATCCCAGGGGAGTTTTGGAATCCTTTTATCACATTCAAAAAATGCTGTTGATATTTTCTTGTGTTAAATCCACTCAGTAAACATGTATTGAGCACTTCCTACGTGCCAGGCTCTGTTCGAGGCACAGGGAATACTGCAGAGAAGGACACACCACTGCTCTTATGATACTTACTTTCTAGGGAAGGAGCTTGGAAACAAAAGAGCAAAAATATCCTTTCAGATGGAAATATGTGCTATTAAAAACAAAAAACAAAAACAGGGAAAGTAGAGACAGAGTGGCTGGCTGGAGGAGCAAGGTGCTACTTGAGTTCAGTGGTCAGAAAAGATCTCTCGAAGGAGGTGATACTTGGATTGGAACGCATTCTGCTTAGAGTGTACCAGATCTATATTTCACTGTGGGAGTGATAGACATAATTAATGCATCCAGCCTCAGAATGTAGCATTTATTTCCATTTATTAAAATACTTTATATCTGCCAGTAAAATTTTAATATTTCCCATATAGATTTCTGCATTTCTTGTGAAGATTGGTCTTAGTATTTAAGTGCATTTTGCTGCAAGATGATGATGATGGAGAATGAAATCTGTTCCTATTTAATCTTCAAATTGTTATTATTAGCATATAGAAAAGTTATGAATTTCTTACATTTACCACTGTCTGACCACTTTATGAAGGTGAAAGTTGCTCAGTTGTGTCTGATTCTTTGTGTCCCCATGGACTGGAGCCTGCCAGGCTCCCCGTCCATGAAATTCTCCAGGAAAGAACACTGGAGTGGGTAGCCATTGTCTTCTCCAGGGGATCTTCCCGACTCAAGGATGGAACCTGGGTCTGCGGCATTGCAGACAAATTCTTCACCGTGTGAGCCACCAGGGAAGGCCCACCACGTTGTGAACATTTATTAATTTTGAGTGTTTTGAGTTGTTGATTTTCTAATGATATATCAGATAGAAATAATTACAATGTTGCCTTCTTTTCAATTCTTTCTCATGAACTATTCAGTATTACCAAAACTTTGCCAAAATTTCTAAAACCACTGTTCATGAGTGACAGCAGATGTCTTTCACCTATCTGTTTCATGTGAATAACTTCTCATTTTCACTATCATGAAAGATAAATGTATGCTCAATACATATTTTAAATTCATGTATGATTACATGCCTATTATCAGATTGAGAAAGTCTGTTTCTAATTTTGTAAATGTTTTTACCAGGATGAGTTTTAAATGTCATTTTTGGCAGCTATTTAAATTATTTTTTCCTAAAAATTTCCTATATTAAATCATTCTTGCATTCCTGGCATACAACCTTCTTCATCTTGCTCAGGGATCCTTTTTTCCTTCTGTTGAATCCAGTTTGCTGGTACCTTACTTAGGACTTTTTAAATCTATAAGTCATCAGCAAGACTGGCCTATTGCTTTCATTTTGTGTTACTTCTCTGAAGCTTCGGTTAGATTAGCTTTCCAATTTTTATATGCTCTGGAAAGGTTTATATCATTACCTAGTCCTTTAGATTTTGATGGAAACACACCAATAAAAAACATTTGGCTCTGGAATCTTTAAAAGAAATTATTTGGGGTAACTCTTAAAAATTCTTTTATGGTTACTAGTCTATCATGATTTTTTGTTCATCTTAAGTTGATTTGGTAATTTTTAAATGTAGCTTTTTCGTGGAGAGCTTCAACTATGATAGTATAGAATTATATATAGAATTCACTGATTATTTGAATGTGATAGTATAGAATTATATACAGAAGTCACTGGTTATTTAAATGCCCCCTGATGCACTGGGGCTTTCCTGGTGGCTCAAACAATAAAGAATTTGCCTGCGATGTAGGAGACCCAAGTTCAGTCCATGGGTTGGGAAGATCCCCTGAAAATGGCAACCCACTGCAGTATTCTTGCCTGGAGGATTTCAAAGGACAGAGGAGCCTGGCAGGCTACAGTCCACGGGGTCACAAAGAGTCGGACATGACTGAGCGACTAACACTTTCACTTTCACACTTTTCTGATGTATTATCTGTTTTTAGTTGTAATATTGCTTGAGAGGCTTTGGGCTTTTTTCTTTATCAAAGTTGCTTATTAAAAATGTACAAACTTCCAGTTACAAAATAAATCACGGAGAAGTAATGTGCACCATGGTGACTGTCGTGCCTGGTACATCTGAAAAGTGGCTTTCCTGTGTTTCATGAGTTCCTCACCCTTCACCTGTTGAACATATTAAAGGAAAATTCTATCAGCACACAGATGAGTAGTAACCAGGACGATAGTCACCTACCCTGTCCATTGTGTGTTCAGGCACTCAGTCGTGTCCTACTCTTTGCCACCTTATGGAGTGTAGCTGCCAGTCTCCTCGGTCCATGGGATTCTCCAGGCAAGAATACCAGAGCAAGTGCCATTTCCTCCTCCCGGGGATCTTCCTGACCCAGGGATGCCCCCATCTCTTACATTTCCTGCACTGGCGATGGATTTTTTTTACCACTGGTGCCACCTGGGAAGCCCCCAACCTGCCTGTTAACAGGCAGCGAAGCTGGACTCATTCCTCATTCCAACGTTTAGTTGAGAAAAGTTACATAGTCTATTCTGAGCATAGTGCTAGATGGTGACTAGTAAGCCCTAGGGAATAAAAATTACACTACCAACTCCTTATTTCCAGGTGTTCATTTTTTGTAACTGCTCATTCTTTAGGACTCTAGTCTACCTCTTAAAATTGTTATGGTCCTCAGTTTCAAATAAGAATTTTATTTTCTATGAAAAATTATGCTGATCTGCTTTAATTTTTCAAAGTAGTGGGGTCTTGGCTGTTTGGGCCAGGAGACCATAAGCAAGGTATCATTGCTTCCATCTGACAGCACTTTCTATTTTTAGGAAAAGCCCATCAGAGGAAAATGATCTCATAAACTAACCTTAAAAACTAACATCTCAGAAACTGATCTGTGTCAAGGATCCGTTAGTCAAACATCTTGGAATGTTTTCTGTGCAAGTTGTACTTATTCATTTCTCTCATTTAATTACTTATTTCCTTCATTTATTCACTCATTCAACAGAAGTTTATTGAGAGTCTAAGCCAAGTCTCTTTTAGGCTATAGTTATGACTTCAATTACATCTTCTTGTAAATGTTTGTTTTGTTCACAGGTGCTTGTATGTATTCTATATGATAATTTCTTCTACCTTCCCTTTTAATAATAAAAGCTCCTTGAGTGAAAATCTGGATTTTTCCTTTTCTTCATAATGCTCCCCAGTTCCCAATTGGATACTCCACATGGAATAAAGCGCTTAGCACATGACTTTGATTTACTGACTGGTGGAAAGCCTTTATAATCCAGTCTTCTGTCTTAAGCTCTATCCAGAATTCCTCCCTTAACTTTCCTATCATTCCCAAAGGTTGCAAAGAACATTTTCCTTTCTGCCTTTAAGGGTTTGTGTAGAATTACCAGGACCCAGACTTCACCCTAAAGATGAGTGTATTTACATACTCAAATGAAGTGATCTTGAGGTAATATTCTGAATTGTGTCCTAACTTTTAAAGAGGCTCCATATTGCATTTGACTCATAAAACTGAAAAGTAAAATGTTAATGTGTAAAAGTGTTATTCCAGATAATAAAACCTGTTCCCAGCCTTTCATAATCACTTCCAGCCTAGTTGACAAGCTTATTAGCAGAAATAATGGAGAGGAAAGGGAAATTAAAACTTTTATAATTAAAAAGAGTAAGGCTCTTCTATTAAATTACCTGTTTAATGTCCATCATTGTTGGGATTTTTCTTTCCTTTTTCATGAGCTGCCTATAATTTTTAAAAACCTACTTTCAAGGGCAAAATGTTAACATCTTGGAATAATCACTCCCTGTCCAGTTTCTGTTTATTTATTTATTTTTAGTCATTCACTTTGACATTTCCATTCCCAGTTGTGACGTTCCAGAACCCCACGCATCTGGCTCTTCTCAGGAGCAAGACCATTTACCTGGCTCCCATCCATCTCTGCCCATGAGATAACGCACACGGAAGTTTTTTGTCCACCATTGGGTGCCAGGCAAGTGCCAAGGGTCCTCTGCTCTGAAGCTCTCCCCATTAGGAGCTGCAGAGATCTTCAGTTTACTTCTTCCTCGGTGAGATTCTGATAGATAGATGGTAGGTCTAAAATGTGACCCCAAATAGCCAGTCTTCCTGCTGGAAATTTCTACAAAGTGTCTTTAACTCTCAAAACATGTTTTAGCTTCTTGGTATCCTCATGTGGGGCTTCCCTGGTGGCTCAGATGGTGAAGAATCTGCCTGCAATGTGAGAGCCCTGAGTTGGATCCCTGGGTTGGGAAGATCCTCTGGAGGCAGGCATGGCAACCCACTCCAGCGTTCTTGCCTGGAGAATCCCATGGACAGAGGAGCCTGGCAGGCTCCAGTCCACGGGGACGCCAAGAGTCAGACACGACTGAGCAACTAAGCACACAGCATGTCCTCACGTGGATATGTGTGGTCAGTCCAAGGATGGATCTCAGAGCCTGTGTGTTCTTCCCNTGTTATATACCAATATAAAAACCGTAAGAAAATAAGAAAATACAGGAAAATAAAATCATTAAAAAACCTGGGAAGATATCTGTAAACATATTGTGAAGAGCAACTTTCTAATGAGACTCTAAACCCTTTTGGCCTCTAGTAAACATTAATAAGATTTACAAATTTGATTTAATAAAAGTCAGAGTCTTCTCTATATCTAAAGATCCAATTAAAGACAAATGATAGCCCAAAAGATAATATTTTTGAATATATAACAAAAGGCTAGTGACTCCTATTTGAAAAAAAACTACAATTCACTAAGAAATGATAAAACAACCCAAGGTAAAACAGGCAAATAATATAAGCAAGTAATTCCCAGGAGGAAAATTACTATTGATCTAAAAATACATGAAAAAAAATCTCATCAGTAATCAGCAAAGTACAAACTGTTACAGTGTAAATTTTGCCTGGTAGATTGCAGAAATAAATGTTGGTAAAAATATGGTATGGGAGGAAAAGCAAAAACAGTTGGCAGATGCTGTAAATGTATAATATAACATAATAGTGTACGATTCCACTCCTGACTGTTTATCCTACCAAAATACTTCTTTAAGAGCACAAAGACCTGTGCACAAAGGTTTATTACAACCCGTTTTACAATCTGAAAAATATGAAATGCTATCTAATTGCCCAACAATAAGAAAATGAGTCAATGTTATTATGATTTTTCCATCCTATGAAACACTCTTCAGTCATTAAAAATAATGAAGTCACTCCATACTTCTTGACTTGAAATAAAGATCCTTGAAGGGATGCTGGGCTAAAAAAAAAAATGTTTATAATAGGGTTCCACTTTGTATGTTTAAATGCCCCGAAGGAAATTATATATAATTTTATATATGTCTGTCTTTGCACATGCACAGAAATGTCTGGAAGGATATATACCAAATTGTTAAAAATAGTTATCCTTGTGGAGTGAAGTGAAACTGGGGCTAAGTGGCAGGAAAAGTGAGAGCATCCACTTCTTACTTTTAGGACTTTTAATTTTTTAATGATCATGAATAACTTCTGTGATACTCAAAAAAAGTTCAAATTGTCCTGATGAAAAACATATGGAAAATTAGAACTGTCAGAGGAAAAACTACTGTACAGTCAACTCTGAAAAGCACCTTCAGACCAGATGCACACTGCCAGGCCCCCTCTCTGTTAGTCAGAATTGTTCTGAACCCACCAATCACATATGCATCCATGCTCAGTCATGTCCAACTCTTTGCAACCCCCTGACTGTAGCCCACCAGGCTCCTCTGTCTGTGGGATTTCCCAAGCAAGGATACTGGAGTCGGTTGCCATTTCCACCTCCAGGGGATCTTCCCAACCCAGGGATCAAATCCACGACTCCTGCATTGCCTACACTGCAGGTGGATTTTTCACCACTGAACCACCAGGGAAGCCTTGAACCAACCAATCAACAGTCTTCAAAAACTCAGCTGTCTACAAATCACTCCATGACATCCCCCCAGGGTCAAACTTTCCCGCCTGCTCTACCTGCTGCTCAGAAGGCTCCGCTGAGGGTATTGCCTCATGGAAGGCCTCCCAACACCACCATACCTGCAGCCTAAGGTGTTGTAACAGGACCCAGGAGAGGACATCACCAAGTCTCTGGAGCTGGCCATCATATTTAAACTCTTATTGATTCATTTCACCATTTCAAATTCATTATTCTAATTAATCTTTTAAGAGAATTGTTCACATAAAGGGACCTTGGAGATCTTTTTGTTCAATCCTAACATTTTAGAGACAAGGAATCAATCCAGGAAAATAGCATTCACAAACTGTTTTAGATTTAAGACCCTGCATTTAGAGGCTCATTTAATTTTGTGTAAGAAAAAAATATATATAGCTTTCTCATTTAAATTTGTGTAGATTAAAAAGGAGATTAAATATATTTCCATTCAGTTCAGTCACTCAGTCATGTCCGACTCTTTGCGAGCCCACGGACTGCAGCATGCCAGGCTTCCCTGTCACCCACCAAACTCCCAGAGTTTACTCAAACTCATGTCCATAGAGCCAGTGATGCCACCCAACCATCTCATTCTCTGTCGTCCCTTTCTCCTCCTGCCTTCAGTCTTTCCCAGCATCAGGATCTTTTCTAATAAGTCAGTTCTTCACATCAGGTGGCCAAAGTATTGGCTTCAGCATCAGCATCTGTCCTTCCAATGAATATTCAGGACTGATTTCTTTTAGAATTGACTGGTTTGATCTCCTTCCAGTCCAAGGGACTCTCAAGATTCTTCTCCAACACCACAGTTCAAAAGCATCAATTCTTCGGCACGCAGCTTTCTCTCTGGTCCAACTCTCACATCCATACATGACTCCTGGAAAAACCAGAGCTTTGACTAGACAGACCTTTGTCAGCTGCTATTTAATATGCTGTCTAGGTTGGTCATAATTTTCCTTCCAAGGAGCGAGTGTCTTTTAATTTCATGTCTGCGGTCACCATCTGCAGTGATTTTGGAGCCCAAGAAAATAAAGTCTGTCACTGTTTCCGTTGTTTCCCCATCTATTTGCCATGGAGTGCTAAGACCAGGTGCCATGATCTTAGTTTTTTAAATGTTGAGTTTTAAGCCAGCGCTTTCACTCTCCTCTTTCGTTTTCATCAAGAAGCTCTTTAGTTCTTTGCTTTCTGCCATAAGGGTAGTGTCATCTGCATATCTGAGGTTATTAATATTTCTCGTGGCAGTCTTGATTCCAGCCCGTGCTTTATCCAGTCCAGCATTTCACATGATGTACTCTGAATATTAGTTGAATAAGCAGGGTGACAATATACAGCCTTGACGTACTCCTTTCCCAATTTGCAAGTAGTCCATTGTTCCATGTCTGGTTCTAACTGTTGCTTCTTGACCTCCACACAGGTTTCTCAGGAGACAGGTCAGGTGGTCTGGTATTTACATCTCTTTCTTTAAGAATTTTCCAGTTTGTTGTGATTCACACAGTTAAAGGCTTTTAGCATAGTCCATGAAACAGAAGTAGATATTTTTCTGGAATTCTCTTGCTTTTTCTATGATCCAGTGGATGTTGGCAATTTGATCTTCTGGTTTCTCTGCCTTTTCTAAATACAGCTTGTATATCTGGAATTTCTTGGTTCACATACTGTTGAAGCCTAGCTCGAAGGATTTTGAGCATTAGCTTGCTAGCTTGTGAAATGAGTGAAATTGTGTGGTCATTTGAACATTCTTTGGCATTGCCTTTCTTTGGAGTTGGAATGAAAACTGGCCTTTTCCAGTCCTAGGTCCACTGCTGAATTTTCCAAATTTGCTGGCATATTGAGTGCAGCACTTTCACAGCATCATCTTTTAGGATTTGAAATAGCTCAGCTGGAATTCCAACACTTCCACTAGCTTTTTTCTTTTTTTTCACTAGCTTTTTTCATAGTGATGCTTCCTAAGGCACATTTGACATCACATTCCAGGCTCTAGGTGAGTTACCTAGGTCATGAAGATCTTTTTTGTATAGTTCTTCTGTCTATTCTTGCCACCTCTTGTTAATATCCTCTGCTTCTGTTAGGTCCATACCATTTCTGTCCTTTATTGTGCCCATCTTTGCACAAAATGTTCCCTTGGTATCTCTAAGTTTCTTGAAAAGATCTCTAGTCTTTCCCATTCTATTTTTCTCTATTTCTTTGCATTAATCATTGAGGAAGGCTTTCTTATCTCTCCTTGCTATTGTTTGGAACTCTGCATTCTGATGGATATATCTTACGTTTTCTCCTTAGCCTTTAGCTTCTCTTCTTTTCTCAGCTATTTGTAAGGCCTCCTCAGACAGCCGTTTTGTTTTTTGTATTTCTTAGCTTGTGTTATTTACTCAGCTGTCCATCAGCCTCTGACAGTTCACTCAGTCATTCCTGGGTAGTGGTCTGAGTCAACAAGGGGAGAGAACCTGTGAGTGGTTGTAACCTGAAGCATGTGGCAAAGAAAGGGGACAGATTTCATCCAGGTATTAAGTAGCACCGCGCACAGGGCCTCGGGGCTCTATGCTCTCTCTGAAGTGAGTGCTAAGCCACTTCAGTCATGGCTGATTCTTTGAGACTCTATGGACCGCACCCTACCAGGCTCTTCTGTCCATGGGATCCTCCAGGCAAGAATACTGGAGTGGATTGCCATGCCCTCCTCCAGAGGATCTTCCCAACCCAGGGACTGAACCTGTGTCTCCTGTATCTCCTGCATTAGCAAGTGGATTCTTTTACCACCCGCCACCTTGGAAAGCCTATTTTACAGTTGCCCGCTATACACAGGAGGGTGTAAAGAAGAAAAAGAACCAGACATGGGCTTTTCCCTCTGAGTGTGTGGCCACTTAATCTAATGGGGAAGATAAGAAGTGATCAGTGATAAATGTCTAAAAGAAATACATAGAGTGATACAGGAATCTAGAGGAGGAGGCTTTACTTCTAGTTTGGGTGCAGCAGGGGAGGGAGTCAGGGAGAATCTAGTCAGCAACTCCCATGACTGGAAGGATAAGCAGGCTGTGGACGTGCAGACATGGTGAGGAATTGCCTCTAGAGAATCGAGAACTTTAGAGACTGCCTGTCTAAGCCCTTTCTGTGTGTACGAGGAAACAGACCCAGACTGGGTGAGGAGCCGCTGACGAACTGTCCGCTCAATGCAGCGCCTGTCTGCACAGCGCCCTTCTCACAAGGCAGGCCCTCTGGACCCAGCACACAGTGTGGGCCAGGGCCTGCAGGGGTGGAAGCTCTGACCGAATATGGCGAAATGGCGATCACAGTTTGCTTGGAAAATAGGATTTTGTAACTGATTATACACCAGGAGTAAAGAAAGAGCTGGGAAAAGGGGGAGGTTTCCAGCCCAGTGAACGGAGGGACACCTGGGCCAGCAAACAGGCGAAGCAGGACTGGGAGCGATCACGGAGTTTTTGCTTTGAGACATGTTGGACTTGATGGGGGAGCCATTTTTGAAAGGTATAGAGTAAAGTTCAGGCAGGCCTTGGAAATCTGGTGATGGAGTTCAGGATCAAAGATATAAACTGGGAATTGTCTCTTCAAAATGGAGGACTGGTTTTGGGTTGAGGGGGCGGGGAGGGGGTGATAGAATGGAGGAGAAATAAAAGAGAACCAAAGACTGCAGCCTCAGATCCCTTTGGAGAGGAGGAGGTGGCAGAAGAGGACCAGACGTGTGGTCAGAGATAGGCCAGAGTCGGGGGATGTGGTACAGAGGAGATGAGGAATGAGGGAGATCACTGGGGAGCCGTCTGCATCCCAGCAGAAAGAGTTAACATGCCATAGACATGAGGCCTGGGCGGAGAGGCAGCTGGATCCAGCAACTAGAATGTTACTCCTGACCTTTGCAGGTGCAGGGGAGCCAGAGTAAATGTCATTTAGGAAGTTTGACAGTGAAGAGGAGGAGGGAGAGTAAGCGGTGCCAGGGCCGAGGCAAGATGTGGTATTTCTTTTCTTCCTGAAAGCTAGAGTAGCCGTAAACATATTTCTTGGAAGATGGGGAGGAGCTGGCAGAGAGTGAGGGGGATAAGAGTAGGCAGGGAGAAGGAATGCTTGCTGGAGGGTGATCCTCAAGGAGGCAGGAAGGATTAAGGTCAAAGACATAGCCTGTTAACAGCAGGAATGGAAATCTTTGAGCTGAGGTGGGAGTGAGCCAGCCTGGGGTGAGCACTGAAGCCCTACGGTTGGAGACAGTCGTGCAGGAAGAAGAAAACCAAAGGGCTGAGGCTCAAAACTTGGAAGAAAATCAAAGGTCAAGGTCAAATAAGCACCAAGAAGAGGACAGCTGGAAAACACAGTCATGATGTCCAGAGGCCCAAACAAGTCAGCTGGTGGTACCCACCCCCAAAGATGGGGCTAAAGGAAGTGGACCAACAAGGATAATGTTTGCTTTGGAGACAGGTTAGGAAGATAAAGCTCAAGTCCGTTAAGCCGCATATCAAATGCATGATTTCTCTGCTTGCTCTGGACTTCAACTTCCAAATATTTTAATTAAACCAACATGTGAGTATGGAAAATATCAAAGGAACAAGCGCATTATTAATTTGAAAATCAAAGCAACTAACCACTTGATCCTTTTAAGTCATTTCCTCATTTAGCTCTAATCTGAGTAACAAACATTCCTGCACCTCCACAATAATGTTCCTGGATTTAAAACCTCAGTTTGGTTTTTTGCTCCCTTGGGGACTTATTTCTTATCTCATGGGTCCTTTTGAAATAGGCAATTATCAGATCAACCTTTAGCTCACTGGCCTTGGGTTGAATAGGTAATTTTTCCCCGGAATCACAGGCTCGTAAGAATTCAAGCCAAAATCCCAAGCTAGCTTTAAGCAATAAATACTGTAATTAACTTCTAACCAGCCAAGCTAACATTTTGCTTGGAGAAAGCATCATTTTCTCAAACAAATGCCTTTCAAATAAAAACAATTTCATGTCCTCTTTTTCCAGCGTGACACTCTTAAGTGCTTGGGAATAACCACGGCATCGTGTGAGGGCATGGTCTTAGACATTTTTTAAATCCAGTTTTCTCTGGTTTTCTGGCCGGCCATAGAAGCTGCACTACCTTCTAGTGGTCTTTCATTCTAACAGAGTTATGTCTAAGCTGTTCAGCAAGTTCTTCGGAAGCCCTACCAAGCCTGGTTAACGTGACTTCCATTCTGTCTGACAGACAGGGTAGAAATGGAGCCCAGGGCTACAGAGTTTGGGATGGACCTTTGTGACTGAATGTTACCAAGCCTGGGGAGGAGGGAAAGGGGAGGAGTATTTCTCATGGTGATAATAAAAAACATCCACTACTAGACACTTTTATTACCGTTTTTAAATCCTCTACAATGTACCTCCTATTCCCTGCACCCAGCATAGACCGAGTCCACTGCCCAGACGATGGATGTCACACTGCTTTTAATTCAGTCAGTGCAATAGGGGGAATGAAGACCCATAGTAAGGTCAGCAATGGGAGTTTGAAATCAGGAAGTCCCGAGAATATTCCAAATGTGCAATCAGAAGACTAAAGCCCTGGATCAGAGCTGAGTTGGAAACTGAAAGGGTCTATAGTTAATGTGTCAGTTGTTAGAAGAGAATATTTGAGTCCTAGCGCAAACACAGGGCTTTCCAGGTAGCTCAGTGGGTAAAGAATCTGCCTGCAGTGTAGGAGATACAGGTTCAGTCTCTCGGTTGGGAAGATCCCCTGGAGGAGGGCGTGGCTACCCACTCCAGTATTCCTGCTTGGAGAACCCCAGAATGAACTGAGGAGCCTGGCGGGCTATAGTCCCTGGGGTCGCAAATGAGTTGGACACAACTGAGCATACCCAAGGCAGGAACCAAAGGAGAATAAAGCATCCTGTGTGTATGCAGGAAGGGCTCCATCATGAAATGGATTATAAATTTTTTCCGAATGAGTTGCTACTCTCTGACCAGGGTTTTGTGTTTTGGTTCAGCTGTGCACATGGCGGGTTTTCTCCAAGGAGGTTTTAAAGTAACCACATGCTTTCTGTCAGCATTCAGAGGGAAGGGCATGTACCGTGGCCCGAAACCTGGCCTTATTTTCTCAACACTGCGGCGCAGCCCCCCGTCCTGTGGTTACAATGCTGCACACACACAGTGCAGAGAGCTTGGGTGGCCCTGGAACATGGCCACAGGGAGCAGCGGCAATAACCGGAGGTCTGTATTCCGAGAGGTCCTGTCCCCAGCCTGTGTGGACATGCGGTTACACGGGAGGTAGTGTGACACAGTGTAGGAATCTAAAGAGCGAAACAGGGGCCTGACATTACACACCCAGTTCTGCTGCTTACTAACCTCGTGGTTTGGGGCACAATTCTCCTTTGTTTTAAAACCAACTTCCTCACCTGAATAGTGGAATTGGAATCAGAACAGCTGAGGGGAATGAGTAATTGAAATAAGGTGTGTGAATTTACTTTGCAAACTGTAAAAGACGACAGGGATGGAAGAATGAATTGTCTCCAGGCTGTGCTGATTTGGTCTTCTGGTTGTCATTAGGCCTTAGCCAGTAATTCATAATTGGTGTCCAAACACAAGGTGGGGAAAGGAGTTAAGCAGCAGCACCTGTTTGAAAAAAGCTCTTTGTGAAATCAACCACGTGCTTTGTAGAAACTGCAGGAATCAGAGTCGAGTGTGGAGAAGCAGAGATGTCCTTTTTCTGCTCTCCTGTGGAATCATTACATCCATTCTAGTACGATGCACTCTGGGAAGACACCTCACTTTAAGAGAAATACAGATTAGGGCTTCCTGGGTGGCTCCGTGGCAAAGAATTCGCCTGCCCATACAGAAGACCTGGGTTCAATCCCTGGTCCGGGAAGATCCCACATGCCGCAGAGCAACTAAGTCTGTGCACCACAACTATTGAGCCTGTGCTCTAGAGCCTGAGAGCCACAGCAACTGAGCCCATGAGTCACAATTACTGAAGCCCAAGTGGCCTAGAGCCCGTGCTCCACACCAAGAAGCCACCGTAATGATGAGCCCACACGCTAAAACTAGAGAGTAGCCCCACTCGCCATGGCTAGACAAAAGCCGGAGCAGCAACAAAGGCCCAGCACAGCCAAAAATAAACAAATGAAATTGAAAAAAAAAAAAAAAGAAGAACTACAGACCAGCCAGATAACATGTTTCAGGAGGAGACATCCAGGAAGCCTGGGATTTTAATTGGCATCGGAAAACTCTGGGAGGAAAGTGAAAGTTCTCTTTGGATTTTATATAGGTTCTTATGTGGAAGACAGGTTCAAACTGTTACACGTGTCTTCCACAGGACGAGTAAGAGTACCACGTGACACTTCTAAGTTGCAGATTTCAGCTCATCTAAGGCTATAAGATGGAGAAGGTAATGGCACCCCACTCCAGTACTCTTGCCTGGAAAATCCCATGGACAGAGGAGCCTGGTGGGCTGCAGTCCATGGGGTCGCTGAGAGTTGGACACGACTGAGCGACTTCACTTTCACTTTTCACTTTCATGCATTGGAGAAGGAAATGGCAACCCACTCCAGTGCTCTTGCCTGGAGAATCCCAGGGACGGCAGAGCCTGGTGGGCTGCCGTCTATGGGGTCGCACAGAGTCGGTCACAACTGAAGCGACTTAGCAGCAGCAGCAACAGCAAGGCTATAAGGTCCAAACTTGGCTACAAATTAGAATCACCTAAGAAGCTTTGAAATCGCCCGTGACCCAGGCTACACCCCCAAACCCATTAAATCAGAATCTTAAGGGGTGGGGCCCAGGCATCAGTATTTTTTAAACCTTTATGCAGTGGCTCAGTGGTAAATCATCTGCCTGCAATGCAGGAGATGCAGGTTCGATCCAGGGTATCAGGAAGCTCCCCTGGAGGAGGAAATGGCAACGCACTCCAGTATTCTTGCCATGGAGAATCCCATGGACAGAGGAGCCTGGTGGGCTACAGTCCATGGGGTCACAAAGAGTCCAGCATGACAGAGCATGTACAGAGACACACATACCAAAGATGCAGGTGATTTAATGGGCAGTCATGTTTGAGAAGCACTGACCTGCAAAAGGCCTGTTGGCATCAGAACTAAGCAAAGAAGTGAACTGCTAGAGACGTGGACATTCCCTGCCCTTGAAGCTGCCCAAGCAGATGTCACGTAGTGGTAATGAATTCAAGTCTTCCGTGAATGGTTAGACTGAAGTCCACAGACCTCAAGCTCCCACCCACCCTGAGAGGCTGAGTCAATGCTCTGAGGTGGAGGTTTTCAAATTTCGTTAATGGTGTCATGGAACTATTTGTTCAAATAAAATATTTGAAATAAACAAAAGAAGAAAGAGGTGGCTTCCTTCCCCCAATACATATGCCAGGACCATTCTACCGTTTTCTCTATGATGACCCCTTGAGGACACTGTGGAGATCTGGAAACCGTGTGAAAATCTCTAGGACTTCAGGGAACACAGTTTTTAAAACCACTAATTTAAGGAAAGGGAAATAGGATTTCCACAGAAATGAATTTTGTATTCAACCATCTGTAGTTGGAATCCTGATTATTTCTGATGAATAGAAGTAGCAAAAATTCCAAATGGAGAAGAGCCAACATAAATAACCATGGATGGAAACTTATTTGTTAGTTGGAAACGTGAAAGCATCAGCCAGTCTGTGGCTGATCAAGTGCCTAAAGAATTAGATCCAGGCCTATTTCCACTCATTATCTTGGTGCCACACATAGGATGCAAAAGCCACCTCTGCCAGCTCACCATAGTGCTTCCAATGGGAAGAATGCTTAAATACTGCCGCTGTTGTTCAATCATTAAATCATGTCCAACTCTTTGTGACCCCATGGACTTCCCCATCCTTCACTATCTCCTGGAGTTTGCTCAAACTCATGTTCATTGGGTCAATGATGCCATCCAATCATCTCATCATCTGTGACCCCCTTCTCCTCCTGCCTTCAGTCTTTCCCAGCATCAGGGTCTTTTCCAATGAACTGGCTTTTCACATCAGGTGGCCAAAGTATTGGAGCTTCAACTTCAGTATCATTCCTTCCAATGAATATTCAGGGTTGATTTCCTTTAGGATTGACTGGTTGGATCTCCTTGCTGTCCAAGGGATTTTCAAGAGTCTTCTCCAACACCACAGTTCAAAAGCATAAATTCTTTGGTACTCAGCCTTCTTTATGGTCCAACTCGTTCACATTCATGCATGACTCCTGGAAAAACCATAGCTTTGACTATACAGACCTTTGTCAGCAAAATGATGTCTCTGCTTTTTAATATGCTGACTAGGTTTGTCTTAGATGTCTTCCAAGGAGCAGCATCTTTAAATTTCATGGCTGCAGTCACCATCTGCAGTGATGTATTATTTACAGATAGTTACCAGGTTTTGCAGTCACATATTGAGTGCTCTACCTGAATGAGCTCTATCCTCATGTCCTGCAATGTGCAGAGCATGTCTTGAACCCAGATGTTCTCATTTCCAGTGTCTTTTTACAATTTGATGGCACCTCCTGTGCCATAGATTCTAGTTTTCAGTACTAACGCTGTAACTTACATATATGGCAACCTAGTAGCAGAGAAAGGAAGTGAGAACAAATAAGCTGACTCCTGGTTCTGCTATTAGCCAGCTACGTGAATGCAGACAAGTCACCAAACTTATCAGTTTTCTCTCCTCTAAAATGGAATTCATAATACCTCCTACGTATCTCATGGGATTATCATGAGGTTATAAAAAAGCCAAGGTCATATCCTCTTAAGTTATACGAACTATGTGTGATCATTGACAAGAAAAGTAACTTTGGGAGGATTTCACTGTATGTAGATGTAATACATATGACAAATATAATATAAATAGGGAAGAGTAAAAGACCTGTATGTTTTTAAGACTTTACATTTTATTTGAAGTGGTAAATATTAACTTCAATTAAACTGTGACAAACGAGGTTTGTATATTATAATCCTCTTGTAACAGCTAAAAAATAGTACAAGAGCTATGAACAAAAAGCCAATTGATAAAGTATATGGGGTACTCAAAGGACATGAGTTTGGGTGAACTCTGGGAGTTGGTGATGGACAGGGAGGCCTGGCATGCTGCAGTTCAAGGGGTCACAAAGAGTGGGATACGACTGAGAGACTGAACTGAACTGAACTGATGGGGTACTAAAAAGTATCCAAATCCTAAAGAAAGAAAAGGGAGAACAGAGGAGCAAAAAACAGAAGGCAAATAGAATACTAAGAAAATGGTAGCGCTAAATCTAATCAATAATTATATGATAAATATAGATGGTCTAAAATACCAAATAAAGATAGACATTGTCTGGTTGGGTTTTTTTTTAAAAGACCTCATGATATGCTATTTGTAAGAAACCTACTCTAAATTTAATGAAAAAAATAGATTAAAATTAAAAGGATAAAACAAAAAAGATATGCCATGGAAAGACTAAACGAAAGACAGCAGGAGTGATTATGTTATTACACAAAGTAGACTTTGGAACAAGGAAAAATTACCAGAGACAAAGAGGGAACTTGCATAAGAATGAAGAAGAAATTAACCAAGAAAACAGGAGTCTTAAATGTGTAAGACTAATATACCTAAACAGCAAAGTTGCAAATTACATAAAGTTAAAACTGATAGCAATGAAAAGAGAGAGAGAAAAATCCACAATTATACTTGGAGACTGTCATGGTCCTTTCAAGATAATTAATAGAACAAGTAGACTCTTGATCTAACTGACATTTACACAACACTCCATCCAACAGCAGCAGAAAGACTCATTCTTTCCAAGTGTACATGGAACAGGCACCAACATAAACCATATTCTGAACCATAATACAAACCATAACAGATTTACTATAATCACATAAAATAGCTTTTCTTGACCATGATGGGTATTTAACTAGAAATCAGTAGTCAAAAGAAATCCAGAAATTTCCCAAATATCTGAAGTTTAAAAATACATGGAAATGAACTGACAAAAATCTTACAGGAACTTAGTATTTTGAACTGGATGAAAGTGAAAATACAACACGTTGAAACTTGTGGGATATAGCTAAAGCAGTGCTAAGAGGAAATGTATAGCATTAAATGCTTATATTGGAAAAGAAGAAAGATTCTATATCAAAAATTTAATCTTAAACCTTGAGAAACTAGGAAAAGAAGAGGAAATGAAACCCAAAGCAAGCAAAAGGGAGAAATAATCAAGAGAAGAGCAGAAATCAGTGGAATTGAAAATAAAAAAACAATTAAGAAAATCAATGTGCTTGTATACAGCCTGTANGCATTGGAGAAGGAAATGGCAACCCACTCCAGTGCTCTTGCCTGGAGAATCCCAGGGATGGCAGAGCCTGGTGGGCTGCCGTCTATGGGGTCGCACAGAGTCGGTCACAACTGAAGCGACTTAGCAGCAGCAGCAACAGCAAGGCTATAAGGTCCAAACTTGGCTACAAATTAGAATCACCTAAGAAGCTTTGAAATCGCCCGTGACCCAGGCTACACCCCCAAACCCATTAAATCAGAATCTTAAGGGGTGGGGCCCAGGCATCAGTATTTTTTAAACCTTTATGCAGTGGCTCAGTGGTAAATCATCTGCCTGCAATGCAGGAGATGCAGGTTCGATCCAGGGTATCAGGAAGCTCCCCTGGAGGAGGAAATGGCAACGCACTCCAGTATTCTTGCCATGGAGAATCCCATGGACAGAGGAGCCTGGTGGGCTACAGTCCATGGGGTCACAAAGAGTCCAGCATGACAGAGCATGTACAGAGACACACATACCAAAGATGCAGGTGATTTAATGGGCAGTCATGTTTGAGAAGCACTGACCTGCAAAAGGCCTGTTGGCATCAGAACTAAGCAAAGAAGTGAACTGCTAGAGACGTGGACATTCCCTGCCCTTGAAGCTGCCCAAGCAGATGTCACGTAGTGGTAATGAATTCAAGTCTTCCATGAATGGTTAGACTGAAGTCCACAGACCTCAAGCTCCCACCCACCCTGAGAAGCTGAGTCAATGCTCTGAGGTGGAGGTTTTCAAATTTCGTTAATGGTGTCATGGAACTATTTGTTCAAATAAAATATTTGAAATAAACAAAAGAAGAAAGAGGTGGCTTCCTTCCCCCAATACATATGCCAGGACCATTCTACCGTTTTCTCTATGATGACCCCTTGAGGACACTGTGGAGATCTGGAAACCGTGTGAAAATCTCTAGGACTTCAGGGAACACAGTTTTTAAAACCACTAATTTAAGGAAAGGGAAATAGGATTTCCACAGAAATGAATTTTGTATTCAACCATCTGTAGTTGGAATCCTGATTATTTCTGATGAATAGAAGTAGCAAAAATTCCAAATGGAGAAGAGCCAACATAAATAACCATGGATGGAAACTTATTTGTTAGTTGGAAACGTGAAAGCATCAGCCAGTCTGTGGCTGATCAAGTGCCTAAAGAATTAGATCCAGGCCTATTTCCACTCATTATCTTGGTGCCACACATAGGATGCAAAAGCCACCTCTGCCAGCTCACCATAGTGCTTCCAATGGGAAGAATGCTTAAATACTGCCGCTGTTGTTCAATCATTAAATCATGTCCAACTCTTTGTGACCCCATGGACTTCCCCATCCTTCACTATCTCCTGGAGTTTGCTCAAACTCATGTTCATTGGGTCAATGATGCCATCCAATCATCTCATCATCTGTGACCCCCTTCTCCTCCTGCCTTCAGTCTTTCCCAGCATCAGGGTCTTTTCCAATGAACTGGCTTTTCACATCAGGTGGCCAAAGTATTGGAGCTTCAACTTCAGTATCATTCCTTCCAATGAATATTCAGGGTTGATTTCCTTTAGGATTGACTGGTTGGATCTCCTTGCTGTCCAAGGGATTTTCAAGAGTCTTCTCCAACACCACAGTTCAAAAGCATAAATTCTTTGGTACTCAGCCTTCTTTATGGTCCAACTCGTTCACATTCATGCATGACTCCTGGAAAAACCATAGCTTTGACTATACAGACCTTTGTCAGCAAAATGATGTCTCTGCTTTTTAATATGCTGACTAGGTTTGTCTTAGATGTCTTCCAAGGAGCAGCATCTTTAAATTTCATGGCTGCAGTCACCATCTGCAGTGATGTATTATTTACAGATAGTTACCAGGTTTTGCAGTCACATATTGAGTGCTCTACCTGAATGAGCTCTATCCTCATGTCCTGCAATGTGCAGAGCATGTCTTGAACCCAGATGTTCTCATTTCCAGTGTCTTTTTACAATTTGATGGCACCTCCTGTGCCATAGATTCTAGTTTTCAGTACTAACGCTGTAACTTACATATATGGCAACCTAGTAGCAGAGAAAGGAAGTGAGAACAAATAAGCTGACTCCTGGTTCTGCTATTAGCCAGCTACGTGAATGCAGACAAGTCACCAAACTTATCAGTTTTCTCTCCTCTAAAATGGAATTCATAATACCTCCTACGTATCTCATGGGATTATCATGAGGTTATAAAAAAGCCAAGGTCATATCCTCTTAAGTTATACGAACTATGTGTGATCATTGACAAGAAAAGTAACTTTGGGAGGATTTCACTGTATGTAGATGTAATACATATGACAAATATAATATAAATAGGGAAGAGTAAAAGACCTGTATGTTTTTAAGACTTTACATTTTATTTGAAGTGGTAAATATTAACTTCAATTAAACTGTGACAAATGAGGTTTGTATATTATAATCCTCTTGTAACAGCTAAAAAATAGTACAAGAGCTATGAACAAAAAGCCAATTGATAAAGTATATGGGGTACTCAAAGGACATGAGTTTGGGTGAACTCTGGGAGTTGGTGATGGACAGGGAGGCCTGGCATGCTGCAGTTCAAGGGGTCACAAAGAGTGGGATACGACTGAGAGACTGAACTGAACTGAACTGATGGGGTACTAAAAAGTATCCAAATCCTAAAGAAAGAAAAGGGAGAACAGAGGAGCAAAAAACAGAAGGCAAATAGAATACTAAGAAAATGGTAGCGCTAAATCTAATCAATAATTATATGATAAATATAGATGGTCTAAAATACCAAATAAAGATAGACATTGTCTGGTTGGGTTTTTTTTTAAAAGACCTCATGATATGCTATTTGTAAGAAACCTACTCTAAATTTAATGAAAAAAATAGATTAAAATTAAAAGGATAAAACAAAAAAGATATGCCATGGAAAGACTAAACGAAAGACAGCAGGAGTGATTATGTTATTACACAAAGTAGACTTTGGAACAAGGAAAAATTACCAGAGACAAAGAGGGAACTTGCATAAGAATGAAGAAGAAATTAACCAAGAAAACAGGAGTCTTAAATGTGTAAGACTAATATACCTAAACAGCAAAGTTGCAAATTACATAAAGTTAAAACTGATAGCAATGAAAAGAGAGAGAGAAAAATCCACAATTATACTTGGAGACTGTCATGGTCCTTTCAAGATAATTAATAGAACAAGTAGACTCTTGATCTAACTGACATTTACACAACACTCCATCCAACAGCAGCAGAAAGACTCATTCTTTCCAAGTGTACATGGAACAGGCACCAACATAAACCATATTCTGAACCATAATACAAACCATAACAGATTTACTATAATCACATAAAATAGCTTTTCTTGACCATGATGGGTATTTAACTAGAAATCAGTAGTCAAAAGAAATCCAGAAATTTCCCAAATATCTGAAGTTTAAAAATACATGGAAATGAACTGACAAAAATCTTACAGGAACTTAGTATTTTGAACTGGATGAAAGTGAAAATACAACACGTTGAAACTTGTGGGATATAGCTAAAGCAGTGCTAAGAGGAAATGTATAGCATTAAATGCTTATATTGGAAAAGAAGAAAGATTCTATATCAAAAATTTAATCTTAAACCTTGAGAAACTAGGAAAAGAAGAGGAAATGAAACCCAAAGCAAGCAAAAGGGAGAAATAATCAAGAGAAGAGCAGAAATCAGTGGAATTGAAAATAAAAAAAAACAATTAAGAAAATCAGTGTGCTTGTATACAGCCTGTATATTTCTCTGCTAAAGTTCAAATCCTTCTCCCAATTTCTAAGTGGGTTTTTGTTGAATTGCAATAGTGCTTTATATATTCTAGATATAGAATAATACAGTCTTTCATTGAGCAGGTGTTTAATTTTGACGAAGTTCACTTTATCGATGTTTTCTTTAATAGATCTGGTTTAGGGTATAATATCTAAGAACATTTCACTTAACCCAAGGTCACAGAAGTTTCATCCTAGGTTTCTTCTAAAAGTTGTCCCAGGTGTTGCTAGTGGTAAAGAACCTGCCTGCAAATACAGGAGACTTAAGAGACAGGGTTCAATCCCTGGGTCGGAAAGATCTCCTGGAGGAGGGCATGGCAACCCACTCCAGTAGTATTCTTGCCTGAAGAATGCCATGGACAGAGGAGCCTAGCGGGCCACAGTCCAAAGGGTCACAAAGAGCTAGACATGACTGAAATGACCTGGCACACACGCACACACATTTCACATGGAATTCTATCATCCATTTTAATTCAATTTTTGTATAAAGTGGGAAGTATAGGTTGAAGTTCATTTTTTTCCCAATGTAGATAGATATGCAATTTGTTTGAAAGACTACCTTTTCTCCATTGAATTCCTTTGCAACTTGGTCAAAAATTGGCCATAGTTATGCAGGTCTGTTTTGAGACTGTTCTGTTCAGTGGACCTACATGTTTATCGTTTTTGCTACACCGCTCTGTCTTCATTACTGCAGCAGGCATGGAGGGAGTTTCATGGATGGGTTAATACCTAAAATAGGTAAGCTTTGGTGATGTCCACTGCCTATGACTTACAGATGAAATATCGCAACAAGGACGCTTAAGTTTTACCCAGAAATTCTTGTTTGTTAATATCTTCCTCAAGCTTGTATTCATTTTTCAGGCAGAAATGTTTTGAAAGTGATAGTCCCTCAGTCATGTCTAACTCTTGTGACCCCATGGACTGTAGCCCTCCAGGTTTCTCTGTCCATGGGATTCTCCAGGCAAGAATGTTGGAGTGGGTAGCCATTCCCTTCTCCAGGGGATCTTCCTGAGCCAGGGATCAAACCTGGGTCTCTTGCATCGCAGGCAGATTCCTTACCATCTGAGCCACCAAGGAAGCCCAGAAGTAGGTTTTAGGCTATTTTAAATAAGAATGTGCTTATATACAAGTGCCTTTGTGTGGGGTGGGGGGATGTGCACGTGCACTCACACACAGGCATTCAGAGAACACAGGCTAGGTATCACATTCCTGATTCTTGCAGCTGTCCATGTTTCAAGTTGCCTTCACCTTTAGAGAGAAGTGAGTGAAGTCAGTTAGTCGTGTCCGACTCTGCGACCCCATGGACTGTAGCCTACCAGGCTCCTCCCTCCATGGGATTCTCCAGGCAAGAGTACTGGAGTGGGTTGCCATTTTCCTTCTCCAGGGGATCTTCCCAACCCAGGGATCGAACCTGGGTCTCCTGCATTCTAGGCAGATGCTTTAACCTCTGAGCCACCAGGGACTCCAACCTCTAGAGTGGTGGTTATCAAAGTTGAGTGTGCAATAGAAACACCGGGAGGGCTTGTTAACACTCCCATTTCTGGGTTCCGCTTGCAGGGATTCAAGTTCAGGAGGTCTGGGATGGGATGAGAGTTTTCATTTCTAACAAGCTCTCAAGTGTGACTACAGCTGGCTCAGGGCTCACACTTTGAGAACCGTGGCTCTAGCTCTGTGCTGCCTGAGTTGGGCCCTATTATTACTTGGTGCTCAACACCCCAAATGCAGGAACAGTGCTCACATGGGTTAATTCGATTCTGAGCACCACCTTACATTCCTTAACCCAAGTTGGAAAGGGAATTAAATCAGAGAAATAAAAAAAAAAAAAAAAGATAAATCTGCTATATTCTTGAAATCTGATGTGAGTGAATACTTCCAAAGAAAAGAACAAGCTTATCTCCCGTGAGAGAAGTGTTGAAAGGCAACAAAGACAAGGAAGCAGTCAGAAAGTTATAATGAAGAATGGCCAAATGTTGATAATTCCTAAAGTTCTTTTTAGGAATTCCTAAAGTTCCTATTCGGTGATAGGTACATGAGACTTTATTATACTGCTTTGTTTACTGTTAATGTTAGATGTTTGACATTTTCCATTTTTTTAAAAGTTATTTTTAAGTAAACTGAGATTATAAAGTAGAGGAGCCTAGCAGAAGATCAATGTGTGTTAGAGAAAATTTAAATGATATTCTCAAATTCTCAAGATGATTCAGAGATAAATCCACTTCACCAATGTTTCTTAGAATTTCCTTTAAGCCTCCAGTACCAAGAAAAGTACTGATACTGGTGTACTTTCTACCAGGAAAGAAAGCCTTCCTGACACTAAGAAGGTAGCCCAAAGTTGTTTTACTGCAAGTCCGAATTTCTTTGAAATTTTGTGTTTTATTTTCCAAATGTGATTTTGCTCCCTAGTTAATATCTATTTGATTTCATCTAAAAATCTTTTAAATTATCATCACAGGAAAATCTTTCCTAGCTATTCACCTAGTAGATGGACAAGCTATCATCAGTAGCTGTATAATACTTGTAACTCCAAAGACGTACATGGTTCAGTCTCAGAGAGTATCACAAGCAAGAATCATAGCTCAACAGTCGAAGTCATTAAACAGAAATTTCTTTCCTCTCTTTCTTTGCTCTCAGAGGACCTTGAAATTGATGTGTATTTATTGCTCAGTGTTCTCATACTCAGAAAACAAAAGTTTTGGGGTTCATTTGTGTCTCTGCAATAAAACTTTTCTATTACATTAGCATCTAAGTACATCCTATGTTTCTTAGATTAACTTCTGCCATTATCAATTCACTAGTAAGGATTGAATTAGTATCATCATCTTGGAACCCTCAGCAAAAACATAGTGTGTACGGGTTAATCAAAAACTCCTAATTTATCTCTTCCCCAATGAAGAATCTGAAAAGAATGTGTCTATATGTATATATAATACATATATATATACATATACATATATATATGAAACTGAATCACTTTGCTGTACACTTGAAACCAACACAGCATAGTTTTTTGTTTTTTGAGTTCTTTTTTTTTGTCTGTACCACATGCCATGGTGAACTTCCCCAATCAGGGATTAAACCCATGCCCCCCTATAGTGGAAGCACAGAGTTGTAACCACTGGACTACCAGAGAAGTCCAACAACATCGTAAATTAACTATACATCAACACACGTGTCTGAAAAAAAGAAAAAAAAGTGGTGAAAATGATATTAGATTGGTTGTTTGGAATTTCCCAAAGTGAAAAGACCTTGCATCTTTTCACTGGATTCAAGCTTATGCTTGAATCTTAAAAACAAGGTTGTTGAAAAAATAGTAACATCTACATGTATTATACACACACACATGTATCACATTAGTGTAGATCCTCGTTAGGACAGGCAAGGAATAATGTCAGAGAGAATTCTGTTGGAAAAGGAAAACAAAATGAGAGAGGTGGGCCTTGTACAGCAGAAGTGGCCTGAGTGAAAAGTCTGATTCAACTTTCTGCTCTTGAGGGTAAAAAAAATCTTGGGAGCTTAGACATAACATTTAAAACAATCAAGACAGTCATTGATTGAGCCTCGAAGAACAGGGCATGTGCTAAGTCACTTGTCTGACCCTTTGTGACCCCATGGACTGTAGCCCACCAGGCTCCTCGGTCCACGGGATCCTCCAGGCAAGAACACTGAAGTGGGTTGCCAGCCCTTCTCCAGGCAATCTTCCCGACCCAGGGATTGAACCCAAGTCTCATTATGTCTCCTGCACCACAGGTGGGTTCATAACTACTGTTGCCATGAGGGTTAAGAGGTTAGAAGCAGGAGGTAACACCCCCTGAATAGGACCCTCAAGATGAGAGGGGGACACTGGCTTTATTCAACAATATCTACTGAGAGTTCTTTTGGCACATATAGAGTAAGACAGAGCTCGTCTCCTATGAAAAAAATCACAGAAATTTTTAAAATCACAGATACAAATTTACAGACATTTTCCATACTTCACTGAAGACGAGGGGGGCTGTGTGAGATGGTTGAAGGCAGAGTCAAAACACACAAGACATTGATTGTCATCAGGGCTTTATCCTTCAGGCATGGAAATTGAGAGGCAGGGAGGGACAGGAGGAAGGGGATATTTTAGGAAGATTAATTTAGGGTAGCTTGCCAGGAGATCCATGTACAGACCTCTGTCATGGTCCAAAGGTGAGACAAAGAGAACTTGAATGCCTAAGGGAGTAGGCAGGAAGGGAAAGCGAGAGAGAAGAGTAGGGAAAAACCAAAGATGATTGCCAAAACTTGAATCTGAGTAATGGGAGAATAGTTCTTTTTTAAAAGGAGGAGGGGTTAGGAAAGCAAGCTCCTTTAGAGTGAGAAAGACACCAAGTTTATCTCTAAATGAGCTGAGCTATGATGAGACTCATTAGCGTAAACTGGACTACTGGAATGCCTTCTAATGCAGCAGTCCCCATCCTTTATAGCACCAGGGAATGGTTTCATAGAAGACAGTATTTCCATTGACAGGGGTGGGGGCAGGTGGTCTGGGGATGATTCAGGCACATTTACTGTGCACTTTATTTCTATTATTGTTATATCAGCTCCACCTCAGATCGTCAGGCATTTGATCCTGGAGATTGGGGATCCCTGTTTTAAGGGGCAAACAGATCCCCGCTGCTCGTGGGAAGTAGATAGTTCAGCCTAGACTGGAGACGTGGCCCCAGGTGGCTGTAGTGACAGAGCTGAGGGTTGCCCATGAGGCATGGTGGGCACTCCAGGAACTGTGGTGTGCATGAACTTGGGGGTTTCCTATTCAGCAGCCCCTTCCCACCTCATCTCCAGGGCCTCTCACGCTGCAGACATTCCCCCTCTCATCCAGCCCCCAGGACCCCATGACACCTCTAAGGGCACCAGACTGCCCCCCACCCCTCCATGCTCAGGCCTCTTCTGGCTTCTGCCTTTGTCTATGTCCTCTGTCCCCGAGTGAATCCTGCCCCCATCCTCTGCTTGTGAACTGCTTCTCATCTTGCAAGTTCCCACTCAGACTCCAAGCCCTCCGTGCCCCATGGAAATTTTACTAGCCTCTACACACATCATATTAGCAGGTGTCCAGGCTCCGAAGATTGTGGGCTGTGTCTTACCTTTACAGCTCCTCAATACTTCTTTGCTCAGTTTATCATCTCAGTTATACCATGCTTGCATGCTAAGTCCTTCAGACATGTCCAACTCTTTGTGACCCCTTGGACTCTAGCCCATCAAGCTCCTCTGTCCGTAGGATTCTCCAGGCAAGAATACTGGAGTGGGTTGCCATTCCCTCCTCCAGGGGATCTTCCCAACCCAGGAATCAGACCTGCATCTCTACGTCTCCTGCATTGGCAGGTGGGTTCTTTACCACTAAAGCCACTTGGGAAGCCTCACTTGAACCATAGGTGAGATCTATTTCATACCACATTATTTGGGGCTTAAAAGCACACAGACTTTCTTTATAGTTAGTAAGCATTCAGAGGAAATTTGGAGTCAAAATACATCAAATGTTAATATTATAAAGAATGAGATTTAGATAAGAGCAGACTTGGCAGTTCCCTTTATTCAAACCCCTCACAACCTGTAATTGTACAGTGCCAAAGAAAGCCAGCCTTCTTTCTCTGATACTCTGATTTTCAGTCCAAATTGTTACATCATGTTGTAGAAAATCACACAGGTTCAATTCTTTGCAGCTCAATGTTCAGTTCTTTTCAAGGCAAATCTGAGCTAAAAGAAATCACTGTGTGATATGTATGTGTATTTGTTTAACAGAAACCATAATCTGGACATTTCATCAGGTTGGATCTGGATCTACCCAAAGAGACATGTTGCTTTTTTGTTTGTTTGAAAAATAAACACACACACAGAATTTTTAGGCATCATTGCATGTGTTTACCATTTTGACCAGAAGAAATGGAGTTTTTGAGATTGATTGGAATTCTTCAATAGAAACATCAAGATAAAAGCAGGATTTATGGAGTTTCCAAGTTTCTTATCTGAACTCCAAGGTTAAAATAAGATAGATCAGAACAATACAGCTCATAGTTTACTTCTATTCAATAAGCATTTGTTGAGTGCCAAGCAAGAGCTAAGCAATGGAGCCAACAAGTATATGTCACAGTATCTGCCCTGAAAGTACTCACCTTCTAGCAAGGAAAGTAGGTTTATATACATATAAATCAGGGAAATAAACTTAATAAAAGAAAATAGCCAAAACATATGTTTATGCATAGGTGTTACTTCTTTCAAAGTTGCATCAGAGTTGCACTCTGAACTTTCTCCATACTCTGATCCTAAAACTTCCTTTGCACCACTTTTGGTCTTTGGCAGTTCTGCAGGAGCATCACAGTGACAGAATATTTTCGGTGGGGTAGAAGGAATGTTGGCTCATAATCAATGGAAATTTACTTCTCACAGTTCTGGAGGCTAGAAGTCCAAGATCAAGGAGTCAGCATGGTCACGCTCTGGGGAAGGATCTCTTCCAGGAGGAAGATTTCTCACTGTGTCCTCACATTGCAGAAGGACAAGAAACCAATCTCTGGAGCCTCTTTTATAAGGGTACACACACCCTTTTATGAGGACTCTGCCCTCATCACCCAGTCTCCTCTCAAATTCCCCGCCTTCTCATATATCACCTTTATGTGCTCAGTCGCTAAGTCATGTCCAACTCTGTGCAATCCCTGGACTGTAGCCCACCAGGCTCCTCTGTCCATGGGATTCTCCAGGCAAGAATGGTGGAGAGGGTTGCCATTCCCTTCTCCAGGGGATCTTCCCAACCCAAGAATCAAGCTCGCGTCTCCTTTATTGCCAGGCAGATTCTTTACCACTGAGCCACCAATATATCACCTTGTTGTTCTGTCATTCATTCATGTCCACCTCTTTGCAACCCCATGGACTGCAGCACGCCAGGCTTCCCTGTCATTCACCATCTCCCAGAGCTTGATCAAACTCATGTCCATCAAGTCGGTATACCATCCAACTATCTCATTCTCTGTCATCCCCTTCTCTTCCTGCCTTCAGTCTTTCCCAGCATCAGGGTCTTTTCTAATGAGCTAGCTCTTCACGTCAGGAGGCCAAAGTATTGGAGCTTTACCTTCAGCATCAGGCCTTCCAATGCATATTCAGGATTGATTTCCTTTAGAACTGACTGGTTGGATCTCCTTGCAGTCCAAGGGACTATCAAGAGTCTTCTCTAACACCACAGTTCAGAAGAATCAGTCCTTTGGTGCTCAGCCTTCTTTATGGTCCAACTCTCCCATTCATACATGACTACTGGAAAAACCATAGCTTTGACTAGACAGACCTTTGTGGGCAAAGTAATGTCTCTGCTTTTTAATATACTGACTAGGTTTGTCATAGCTTTTCTTCCAAGAAGCAAGTGTCTTTTAATTTCACGGCTGCGGTCATCATCTGCAGTGATTTTGGAGCCCAGGAAAATAAAGTCTGTCTCTGTTTCCATTGTTTTCTCATCTATTTGCCATGAAATGATGGGACTGGATGCCGTGATCTTTGTTTTTTGAATGTATATCACCTTAGCGGTAAGGATTTGAATATATGAATTTGATGGGGGAGGACACAAATATTCAAACCATAACAGGGATTAATCTATCAAAATATATATAAGATCTATTGATATATGAGGAAAATTACAAAACTCTGGTGAACAAAATCAAAGAAGAACTAAAACTGAGGAAATGTTCCATGTTCATGAATATTAGAACTCAATATTGTCAAGTGATGTTTTATGAGATCTGTGCACGTGGTTTCCCTGCAGCATGTTTATACCTATCAGAAGTTGTTCAAAGCCCATTAGAGAATACTGGGGCTTCTTCAGAACTTCTTGTTTGATTATACATGCTGTCTCTCCTACATCACATTATGTATTTGTATACATTATCCCCTAAAAATTAATTCAAAGTTTTACAAGAGTAATTGGGGAGCAACACACTAGTGGTTCAGGATGCAGAAAACCTGGTGGGCTGTGACCCATAGGGTCGCAAAGAGGTGGCACCTACTTCTGCCTTGGAAATTCCATTATCTCTTCCAGTCCTGGCTGTACATTAGCATCAACTGGGAGCTTGTAGATCTCTCCCTGCCCAGGCTATATCCCAACCAATTAAATCCAAATCACTGGGGAGATATAACCCAGGCATGAGTATCTGGGAGAGAAGTCAACTTGTGGGGTTTTTTCAAGTTTTTATGTTAGAAATAACTTGAATTCATAAAATATTGCAGAAGTTTCTCAGTGTTATATGGCAGCCTGGATAGCAGGGGGGATAATGGATATGTGTATGTAGGGTGGAGTCCCTTTGCTCTTTACCTGAAACTATCACAACGTTGTTCATTGGCTATATGCCAATGCAAAATAAAAAGTTTAATTTTAAAAGATGTTGCAGAAGTTAAAATACTACAAAGAACTCTTGTATTTTCTTATTCAGAATCAGTTCTATTTTTTTCCTCTGAACCATGTGAGGGTAGGCTAAGTGCATCATGGCCTTTTACCCCAAAATGTCCCACTTTCCATGAGTATTTATTGTGCATTCATGCTAAGTCTCTTCAGTCGTGTCTGACTCTGCGACCCTGTGGGTCGTAGCCCACCAGGTTCCTCTATCCATGGGATTCTCCAGGCAAGAATACAGGAGTAGGTTGCTGTGTCCTCCTCCAGAGGATCTTCCCCACCCAGGTATTGAACCCATGTCTCTTACATCTACCTGCCTTGGCAGGCGAATTCTTTACCACTAGCACCATATGGGAAGCCTGAGTATTTACTAAGAATGGGTAAATACTTAGCAAACACTCACTCTCTTATGTAAACACTGGACAGCCAGCAGCTTCACACATTTACACTGTCACTAAGCTGACAAGTATTTAAGGTCCTACTCCAGTTTTGTCAGTTGACCTCATAAGGTCATTACAGCAGTTTTCTCCCTCTGGTTCAGGAGCCAGTCTAAGTTAGGAAATACAATTCGTTGACATTTCTCTCAGTCCTCAATTAATCTGTAATGTTTCCACAGGCTTTGTCTTTTGTCATATTGACATTTTTTTTAAATATAGTTGTTGACTATTAATGAGAAAGTAGAAAAAGAAATTAAGGAAACAATTCCATTCACCATTGCAACAAAAAGAATAAAATACTTAGGAATATACCTACCTAAAGAAACTAAAGACCTATACATCGAAAACTATAAAACACTGATAAAAGAAATCAAAGAAGACACTAATAGATGGAGAAATATACCCTGTTCATGGATTGGAAGACTCAATATAGTGAAAATGAGTATACTACCCAAAGCAATCTACAGATTCAATGCAATCCCTATCAAGCTACCTACGGTATTTTTCACAGAACTAGAACAAATAATTTCAAGATTTGTATGGAAATACAAAAAACCTCGAATAGCCAAAGCAACCTTGAGAAAGAAGAATGGAACTGGAGGAATCAACTTGCCTGACTTCAGGCTCTACTACAAAGCCACAGTCATTAAGACAGTGTGGTACTGGCACAAAGACAGAAATATAGATCAGTGGAACAAAATAGAAA
>SJYV01002448.1:1315739-1326144 GCA_006410875.1 Neotragus pygmaeus | reverse complement strand
GTCAATAAAGCAGAAATAGATGTTTTTCTGGAACTCTCTTGCTTTTTCCATGATAACAGTAGTAGATGGTAAAAAAAGATTCAGGGTCCCAGTGTTTAATTTCCTAGGAGGCTCTTTGCCATACTTCAAACGGTTCTTTAATGGACTTTTTGGTTTCCAGATAATAACCTCTTCTATAATACTGCCATTAAAAGCAATAAAATCTTAACCAGAACCTACCTCAATTCTGAGCTTTTGATGCTCCAAAATGAATTTTAAGGAGAAGCTGTGAAAAGGGGAAAATATTTCATCTGCTTATACCATGTTCTTTATATTAATTAAAAAATTTTAAGCTTTAAAGAAAATAATATATGCATGTGGTAAAAACAAATTTTAAATGGTAGTAAAAGGATATAAAGTGGGAAATAAATGTCTCCCTTCTCATCTCCAATGCCAACCTAAACCCCCATTCCTTCCCCCAAATGTTCATTGTTTTAGGACTGTCTTACCATGAAATGTTTGTGTGTGTGCCTACATGATTTTTAATGTGTATATTTTTATTTTAAAGTGTATAACAAATGAGACCATACCAAATAGACTGTTTTGTATTTTTGTTTCATTTTGAAATGTATCACAGAGTTCATTTCATACCCACAGACCTGCCCCATTGTTTTTAGGGCCATGTGATATTCCATTGCATGGTTATCCAAGATGACAATTTACTTAAGTAATCCTCTATTAATGCATATTTAGGTTAGTGTTAGTTTTTCTCAGTTTGAACAATCTGCAGAGAATATCCTTATTTAAAAAAACACTTTTGTATACTTACAGAAGGATATCCATCAAGTAGTTTCCTAGAAGAATAATTCTCAGGTCAAGAGTATGGGCATTTAAACCCATTGTTGGGGGGAGAGAAAGTGGAGGAGGGGCACTTAACCCCATATTCTTGACCTGAGAATAGTTAGTAACCAAACTGCCTCCCAAGGTTGAATCAGTTTACACTCCCACCAACAGTGTGGGATGCATGGATAACAGTTGTTGTTTAGTTGCTAAGTTGTATTCAACCCTTTTGTGACCCTATGGACTATAGCCTGCCAGGCTCCTCTGTCCACAAGATTTCCCGGGCAAGAACACTAGAGTGGGTTGCTATTTCCTTCTCCAGGGGATCTTCCTGACCCAGGGATTAAACCTGCATCTCTTGCATTGGCTGGTGGATTCTTTACCACTGAGTCACCAAGGAAGGTTACTTGGCCATAAAAAGAATGAAATTCTTCCATCTGCAGCAACATGAATGGACCTAGAGAATATTAGCCATAGTGAAATAAGTCAGACAGAGAAAACCACTTTATGATATCACTTATATGTGGAGTCTAACAAATAATATAAATGAAAGTGATGTCACTTAGTCGTGTCCGACTCTTTGCGACCCCATGGACTGTAGCCTACCAGGCTCCTCCATCCATGGGATTCTCCAGGCAAGGGTACTGGAGTGGGCTTCCATTTCCTTCTCCAGGGGATCTTCCCAGCCCAGGGATTGAACCTGGGTCTCCTGCATTACAGACAGTCACTTTACCATCTGAGCCACCAGGGAAGCCCTAATATAAATGAATGCATATGCAAAACAAAAATGGACTCACAGATATAGAAAACAAACTAGTGGTAACCAATGGAGTATATTCTGTAAAACTACTGAATCATTATGCAGTAAAACCTGAGATTAACCTAATACTGTAAATCAACTATACTTCAGTTAAAAAAGAAATACTGGAAGAGGTCGAGAATGAGCTCAGACCTACACATCTGAGGGATGTTGTCAGATAGGTAATTAGATACACAGGTTTGCGGTCCAGTGGTGAGGACTCCACACTCTCCCTGCTGAGGGCCTAGGTTTGACCCCTGGTCAGGGAACTAAAATCCCACAAGCTTAGGACCAGAGGAAAATACTGAATTGGAGACAGAAATATCAAAGTCACTGGAATATAGTAATTGAAGCCGTGGGCATCGATGCAATTGCCCATGAAAGGAGTACAACACCCAAATCAGGTCTACTCTGAAGCCTTAAGGAACACTGACATTTAACGGCCAAGTAGAAAAAGATGAGAAAAAAGAAAGAACAGATGCACAGCCCAAGAGCAGGAGGAAAGCCAGCTGAGTGAGGTGTCCCAGAAACCAGAGAAAGAAGACCTCAAGTAGGATGGAGCAGCCAGTAGTGCCAAATGCTGCCAAGACGTCCGATAAGAGGAAGGCTGAAAATGCCCATTGGATTTGACAACATGGAGGTCCTGGTGACATTCATTTGGATTGTTTCAGTGAAATCATGGGAACAAGAGCCGGACTGGAGATGACTGAGAAGTGAATGGGAAATGAGAACACAGAGACCCTGTATGGACCACTCTCAAGAACTATGGTTTTGAGAGAAAACAGACCAAACCTATTCATCCTCAGTCTCAACTCTTGACTCTTCCTTGCCAATCAGTAAGGTGAAGTGATTTTCTAACTTGGTATTCGATGTTCCACAGCTGTGGTCTCCCAGGAGCCATGGCAATGAGCCAGCCAGGGATAGCATCTTTGGGGGGTGGGGGGCATGGGTCACCTCAGCCTTGGGGGTTCTTCCACTCCTGCAAGCAGCTTCTGACTCTGCAGTCCTGGGAAGGCCCATTGTAGAAAACGCTGCTACAACTGGCTTTAAGAAACAAAGAGTCTTTATACTTTAGTGAGATCTACTAAAAAATGTCTCTGGAGAAGGAAATGGCAACCCCTTTCCAGTATTCTTGCCTGGAGAATCCCATGGACAGAAGAGCTTGGCAGGCTACAGTCCATGGGGTCACAAGAGTCGGACACAACTTAGTGACTAAACCACCACCACCACTGAAAAATGATAATGTCTGGAACTGACAAAGCAAAACAAGCTAAGGCAGGAGCTGATCACTCTTGAAGCTGGGTGATGGAATGGGTACATGGAGGCTTATGATTCCTTTCTCACTCCTTTTGTTCATGTGTAAGTTTTTTCATAATACATTGTAGACAATATTAAATTTAGTAACTGTAAATTGAAAGTACACAGAACCAGTGCCACCACAGGCCTACTGATGTCACTTACAGCAAGATCTCCTTTGGGGCTTCCCTTGTGTTTCAGTGTTTAAGAATCTGCCTTGCAATGCAGGGGACATGGGTTTGATCCCTGGGCAGGGAACTAAAGATCCCACATTTCATGGGTCAGCTGAGCCATGGGCCACAACAGAATATCTTGTGTGCCCCAGCTAAGACCCAACACAGTCAAAAAAGTAAATAAATATTTTTTAAAAAGAAGAATAGGATCTCCTTTAAATCCAATTTTCTTTGGGCCTGGAGGAGAGAGGTGGTATCCAGGTACCAAATGTGTGAGGGGGGAAATATGTCCTTTCTTCTCTCAGTAACCATAGAATCTTGCTCCTTGCCCCTCTTCTCCTTTCTTACCTCCCTCCTGAGTGTGGACTCCACCATCTCTGAACTTGAACAAGTTCCGTCTCACACGTGCTCTGAAAAATGAAGCCACACATCTGCCTAGCAGGGTTCTGACAGTGTATGTGGAGTGGCTCACAGCGCCCATCCTTAGAAGGCCACAGAAGTCAGGGAATATACGTGAATGGAGGTGACCAAGGAGGAGAAAATCATATGACCCTCCTAGCCCATCTTTAGTTTTGCCGCTTTTAGTAGACATACAGGTAGGAAGAACTGTAAGAAAAAATAATTCAAGCATGATACATAATCTATATTCATGAGTCAATGGGTAATAAACTGAGACTTCGCTTCAGTGTCGGGGAGCATTAAGGGGCGGTGGGGAGTTGGGCCGTCAGAGCATGCAGGCCCCGTCTAACAGAGGTGGTCCTCCCAGCTCCGTGATTGCTGCCATGACTGAACGTGGAGCCAAGGTTAACACGTCTTCTTGTTTTCCTCTAAACCTTTCATGTGAAATCTCCCAATTCTTAAATTTGGATTCAATTTTTAAAAATAAAAGCACTACCATGGCCAAATTAAGCTCATTTGTGAGCCAAACGCAGCTCATGAGCTGCCAGTGTGAAACCTCTCACCTTTAGATGATGGGATTAGAATATGGTTTCTGTTGCCCCTTCCTTTTGTCTTCCACCTCTGAGTTTCTCATTTCTCGCATTTTCCACATCCTTCTCTCCTAACCTCCCCCACCCTTCCTTTCTAGACTAAGTCCAAGCAGTAGAAGGTGTTGAAGTCGGTTGAAAGAGTGATGAGGCCCAAAGTGTGATCTAGATGCCTCATCCTGCAAGGCCTAGGCCAGGGCCCCGCACATAGTGGTTGAAGCAACAAGCTGGATGAATGAATAAGCCAGCAACCAGGGGTCAGTCAGTTTCTTGCGCACACCTGGGCTCACCTGAGGACTGTCTCATTTTTCTCAACAGCCTTGCGAAGTCGTTCTGGCCGCTCCATCATCAATGGGAACTGGGCAATTGACCGGCCTGGAAAATACGAGGGTGGAGGGACCATGTTCACATACAAGCGTCCAAATGAGATTTCGAGCACTGCTGGAGAGTCCTTTTTGGCCGAAGGTCCCACTAATGAGATCTTGGATGTCTATGTGAGTTTGAACTATTGCCTTTGTGTCTTCTTGCTTCTCAGGACCACACTTAGAAAAATTAAACAACAAACATTGCCCTGGCTCAATAAGATCATTTGAGTGGCGCCTTTTGGGGTGCCCTTACATGCTTGGCGCGCATCGTTGCCACTCACCTCCAAATGTACCTAGCTCATAGAAATCATAAACTCTCCCAGATGCCTCAGCATTTACTGACCCAGTAAAACCAATTTTACTTGTTGAATCAAATCAGAGGCAAAACATATCCTTTATTTCATGAGCACTGGATCTCCTCCAGGCACTTTCCTCCTATGCTAATTTGGCGTGTTTTCTTTCTATGGCAAAAGAAAGCAAATGCCTAAAGCAAGACAAGACCACTCACAGTTCCCAGCCCTCTTCAAATTCGATTAAAGCAAGTGAAGAAACAAGAACTCCAGAGTCCTCCGCATGACACAGTAAAGCTTGGAGTAACAATACAGAGATTTACTAGAAGTTCCCTTCTTCCCAGAAGACAGCACTTTGATTTCTTTTACAAGAAACTAAAAGTATTAAGTTGCTCCAGAGTTAAAAAATGGTCTTTATTTTTATAAGAAACCATTAGAATCCAAGCTTCTTAAAAAAGATCTGGAAATAAAAGGGGACCAGAAATAAAAGCTCAAAATCAAAGTTTTGATAAAAAGGAATGAGCTCACCCATTGATATATATTCTCTCACCATCTCCAGAGTCACACTGGTGTACCTGATAATTGCTGAGTTTGAGTTTTATGAATATTACTTGTCCAACTATAGAGTTACATGTTCATTCCCTTTGGGTCTAGTGGCTCATGGACTAGAAACAACAAAGGAAGCCTTGTTATAACTCATTCTGAATATTTTTTAATAGACTGTCCAGTGGTTGTTGGACTCTGGGTAAGTTTCAAACGGCATCAGGTTGTTAAAGGCCGACTGTGGGTGGTCTGGGATGTGGTGGCCAATAAGAATTTCATAAATGGGACAAGGTTTGCACTGGCAGGACATTCACACAGACGCACAGAAGAGTGGGGAAGGATTTCCAGGCCCAGAATGAGTGTCAGATTGTGTGAAAAGAGCAGTGAGGGAATTAGGAATGGATCGCATGGACCTGTGGCCCCGCCACCACATCCCTCAGGGGTTCTCTGCTCCCCACGTGGTTCTTAGATCTGAGAGGCCCCGGGGTTCTCATGTCTGCCTTCCCCTGGGTGATTTATAGAACAGGAAGCCCCGTTTCACACGTAGGGAAGGGGTAAGGGCTGATGGCATAAATGGACGGAGCAGATACCCTCATGGACCAAACAGGACCCACCTTTGCAGGAGTGACTCAGAGAACACCTCTAGCTAACAGGACCTCAGAGATCAGCTGTGACTCTAACCTCCTGCCTCTCCAGATGAAGAAATCAGAGGCTATGAGGTTGAGGCACTTGCTCCAGGTGACACGGCTGGTCAACAGGAGAACCCCTTTATAAAGCAGTAGAGGTGGAAACATCAAAACCCGACCCTGGGTCCTTGCCTGGCTCATATTTTCACTTCAGATTTCCTGTTCAACTGCTTTATTTAGCCCACCACCCTGCTTCCCACCAGGAAAGCCACGGGTAGAAAGGATTTTGTGCTCCAAAGCCAACAGGGAGGGAATCAGTCTGCCACTGCGTAATGGCTTGCTTTGTATTCTTGTCCCAGACAGTGCCGTGGCTGACTTCCACGGCCCTGTGCAGCTTTTATCATGGGTTTCTTGAGAGAACAGGACCCAGGAGACACTTTCTTTATTCCGTACCTGTATTTCTCACCCCATCTCTCGGTGATTCTAGAGCTTTCCATGGGTGAGAGGGGATGGGACCCAGAGAGTCAACAAGGGCGAGGGTTGGGGCAGACCTTCCTGAGCCAGGCTCACAGGCCAGGCAGAGGACTTCAGAGGAACCTGGAAGAGCTCCTGCGGGCACCGCCAAAGTCCGGCCCTTCCTTCACGACTCTGTCTCGCCACCTAGTGTTCAAACGGTGTCTCTGTGGCGTAAACCTAAGTGTCTCGGGTGTTTTGAGGTCTGTGCACAAACTCTAAGTCATGGAGGGGATGGGGGGCGCCAACAGAAAGGTTCGCGACCAATGCTCCCGTCTTTCCATTTGGAACTTACAAAAGCTTGACTTTCAGCCTAGTTTTCTTCTGAATCTCTCAAAGACTGTGTCCCTCATTCTTCAAAAGCAAATAGCAAAAAGCCATCTGAAAATACCTTTCATTTAGTCTGTCACTGGCCCACTATTATTATTAGATGTAAATCAATCCACTTATGTATAGTTAATGCCACTCACACCACTGAGCCCAGGGTCAGCCGGAAAGGGATGTGCTTGTGTACCAGTGCAGTGACATAGACCTCTGTGTTGTCAGATGATACACCAGCAGCCCAACCCAGGAGTCCACTATGAGTACGTTATCATGGGGAACAACGCCATCAGCCCACAGGTGCCACCTCACAGGAGACCAGGTAAAACTTCTTGTTTTGTTGCCAATCATTCCAGATGATTTCCTTTTAAAGCCCTTTCTCTCTTCGTCTTGTATATCTGCCCTCTGTCTCTTAGTTAACACAGCGAAAATTCATGGACACGTACTTCAGAGTCAATGGGCCTTGGTCAGAAGATGCTTCAGCATTCGCCTGAACTTTCTCTAGGAGTGTTTCATTCACTTGATTTAAATGTGAAGTGAACAGAACTTCCCTGGTGGTAGGTAGATAAGAATCCACCGGCCACTGCAGTTTGATCCCTGATCCAGGAAGATCCCACATGTCACGGAGCAATGGAGCCCATCTGCTGAGCCTGTGCTGTAAAGCCCGGGAACCACAAGAGAAGCTATCGCATTGAGAAGCCCGCACACTGCAACTGGAGAGGAGCCCGCACAGCGACAAAGACCTACTGCAGCCAAAAATAAAATTAATTACATTTTTTAAAAACTGAAAAAAAAAACAAAGTGAACATTCTCAGCCTGCCTTTCAGTTCAGCATCTTGAATTGTCTTATGTATTCGTTTCCTGTTGCTGCTGCAACAAGTGACCTCAAACTGAGGAGCATAAAACAATAACAAATTCACTACTCTATAGTTCTGGAGGTCAAAAGTCCAAAATGGGTTTTGCTGGGCAGAAATCCAGGTGTCAGTGAGCTATGCATCCTCTGCAAGCTCTGAGAAAGAATTGATTTCCTTGCCTTTTTCAAATTCAAGAGGCCACTTTCGTTCCTTGGTTCGTGGCCCCTTCTTCCATCTTCAGAGCCAGCCAAGCAACACCTTTAGATCTCTCTCTGCCTCTGACCATCTTCTGCCATCACATCTCCTTCTCTGACGCTCATCCTCCTCCCCGGACCCTTCTGGTTACATTGAGCTCAGCCAGATAAATCTCTCCACCTCAAAACCCAGGATAGCTTAATTATATCTGCAAAATCCCTTTTGCCACATTAAACAAACACATCCCAGTTCCAGGGATTAGGACCCAGACACCTTCAGAGGGCCATTGTTCTCTTTACCACATGCCTTTGGTCCCCTTCTGCTTCCACTGACACAGCTTTGGCCAATGAGAAAAGCATCATGGGTTCGCATCTAACAGTTGACCTCTTCCCAGTGGGCTCTGCTGAGAGACAGAGCTGGCAGCTCTGCTTGGCTGCTGCTGGACCTGTCACGGCCCCTGGCTGATACTTCTTCACCAGATGGTGATGGAGCCTGCCACCCAAATGGAGACTGTCTTTTCTGTCTTTCAAACAGAAAGGTCTGCAGAAATATTCATAATAATTGCTCACACAGACTGAGTCCTCACTATGTGCCAGACACTGCTGAGCCCTTCATATAGACTAACTCATCAGTTCTCACAAGCATACTCAGAGGAAGGAACTGCTATTAGCCCTATTTTAAGAGTAAGGAAATAGAAGCTTAGAGAGATTGAGTTACAGCCTGGATCTCAGGCCAGCCTGGGTGACTAGCCCCTGTGCTTGTTATACTGCCTAGAGGTGACTTGGTCCAACGTCTGTCCTAGGAAGTGAGGGGACAGACATGAGACCCCATCCATCCATCCTTCCCTGGGCTGTTGATTGGATAACCAGGTCATCTCTCCCAGATGGAGGAGGAGTCACCTGAGCTTCCTGGGGATAACAGCCTGGTGTTTGCCTGGCATATGGGGTACGTGTGTTGTCCAAACTCCAAGTCAGCACTATCAGCCTGAAAGAATTTTTAAGCCATTTCCAGCAGCAATATACAGCCTAAGAAACCAAATTCAGATAGCAAAATATTGAGATTACTGATACTGACTTATAGGGGCAACTGGATAGACTATTTGAAATCATATAGGAGGATGGTGATTGATAGCAAGCCTAATGGGTCTCAGTTAATGTGTAACATGTGGTCCTGGGATCAGCTGCCTGGGACAGAGCAGGCTAGAAGGGCTCAGCCATAAAACACTGATGAGGAGAGGCAAGCTGGACCAGGCTTCATCCTCCATATCAGTAGAGACAGGAGGCCGGAGCTTGAATTCAACTCTATCACTTTTTTGCTGTGCTTCTTCATGCAAGAGAGTAATTTCTCTGAACACATTCACAATCCACAGAATAGAAAAGAAGAAAATGTACATTCAAAGGCTTTATTTAGGAGGGGAAAGGTATAGAATGAATTAGGTGTCCATCCTAGCACAGTGCCCAGGGCATATAAGATACATAAAAGATCTTAAAAGATTTTATCTGATAATATTTGGACAGTCTTATTTATATCAATATACTGGTCTTGATTCTATTAGTTTAATTTGCATATAGTATTTCAAACCATGAAGTATTCTAAGTAGCCAACTAAATAAGAAAGTGCTGATGAAAGAGGAGAGAAACTCTAAGTTTTAACTGCATTTTATAGTAACCCTAGAATTTTTCTGCTTATTTAATATTAAACTAATGAATGCTTGAACACTATTCAATCAAAATAGAAATATGTAAAGTAAAATACAACTGCTCCACAATTGCCAAGACCTGAAAGCAACCAAGATGTCTTTTAGTAAGTGAATTTGGATAAAAGGACTGTGGCACATCCAGACAACAGAATGTTAACCAGTGCTAAAAAGAAATGAGCTATCGAGCCAGAAAAAGACATGCATGAGCCTTAGCTGCCTGTTACTAAGTGAAAGAAGCCAATCTGAAAATTCTGCATACTATATGGTTCCAAGTACGTATGTATGACTGTCTGCAAAAGCTATAACTATGGAGACAGTAAACAGATCAGTGGTTTCCAGGGATTACAAGGGAAGGAGGGATGAATAGGCAGAGGATTTTAGGGCAGCAAAACTATTCTGTGTGATACTGCAGAGGCTGACAGATGTCACACATTTGTCAAAACCCACAAAATGTAGAACACCAAAGGTGAACCCTAATGTAACCTGTGGACTTGGGATATGTCGAGTGTAGTTTCATCAGTTTTAACAAATGTACCACTCTGATGTGGGATGTTGATGGGGGAGGCTGTGTGCAGGTGGGCAGGAGAAAGAAGGGAACTTCCTACTCAGTTTTACTGTAAACTACAACTGCTTGCCATGCTGTGCCTAATCATTGTGTCCAACTCTTTGCAACGCTATGGACTGCAGCCCACCAGGCTGCTCTGTCCATGGGATTCTCCAGGCAAGAATAGTGAAGTGGGTTGCCATGACTTCCTCCAGGGATCTTCCTGATCCAGGGACTGAATTCATGTCTCCTCCGTCTCCTGCATTGGCAGGCGGGTTCTCTATGTGTACAATACCTGTGTGCTCAGTCATGTCCAACTCTTTGCAACCCCATGGACTGTAGCCTGCCAGGCTGCTCTGTCCATGGGGATTCTTCCCAACCC
>SJYV01002448.1:1288811-1315690 GCA_006410875.1 Neotragus pygmaeus | reverse complement strand
TTTTTTTTCCCCAGTTGAGAGCTAGAAAGTTCACTGAACAAATTCTGACTTTTTCTCCGAAATAGATTATGCTTTGTTAAATACGAAATACTCAGCTGTGCATTTAAAACAACCTGAGGCCATTAGTAGTTTTTTAGGAAAGAAATAAAAACAAATTTTAGACCTCTGAAAAATATTCGCTCAACAAACTTTTATGAGCACTTACAAACTTGGGCTTCCTTTGTGGCTCAGCTGGTAAAGAATGCACCTGCAGTGCAGGAGATATGAGTTCGATCCCTGGGTTGGGAAGATCACCTGGAGAAGAGAACAGCTACCCACTCCATATTCTGGCCTAGAGAATTCCATGGACTGTATAGTCCATGGGGTCGAAAAAGTCGGACACGACTGAGCTACTTTCACTTCACTTCACTTCACCTCACTACCCTGCTGTACTGGGGTTACAGGATTGAGCAAGAACTAGTCCTGTCCCCAAGAAGCTCACCATCTCGTAAGAGGCAGACATATACCCAAACAACTAAAATACCATCAGATCAGTACTTTATTAGAGGAATGCGTAAAAATGATTGCAAAGGCAAAGCCAGCTGCTTTTCTAGCCTCTCTTGAATCTTATTTCTCTGCCCCAGCCTGACTGTCTCTTCAACATACCTGACACTCACAGGCCAGTTTGCCATGCACTTTTGTTCTAGGTCAACAACCTGAATAGCCTCCTCCCTCCAAGACACACATGTGCACAGCTACTCAAAATCAACTCTCTCTCTATGATGCAGCTAGATCCCTCAAGACCTGTTCTCTTTCATGTCTTCAGAAAACCTTCAAGACGTTGTTGTTTGTGTTCATTTTATAATCACTCCCCTGCCTAGCAATCTCTCTTGTTGTCTTGGAAAATTGTTAGAAAAATTGTTTTTATCTGCCATTTAACATGTTCAAACCATGTCCCCAAATAGGTCCTAAGACCTTTGACGACAGGAGCTATTCCTACTGTCCTTTGTTGCCCCCTACAGCGCCTGGGAAAGCCCTTGTGCAGGAGGTGTTGACAACTCAGGATAGAGGGGTGCGTGTGTGTGAACAGTTCCGTTTCTGGGACTTCTCTTCATCAGCACCAGGATCTCTGCATGTCTGCATCCAAAGCCCAGTGTTCAAACACTTCTTCTTGTCCTTGCAGGATCACAGTACCCTATTTTTCGCTGTGTGCACAGAAACACTCACGAAGAGGTTCCTGAGAGCTACTGTGACTTGGCCATGAAGCCGACCCCGGAGGAGGAGCCCTGCAACATCTTCCCTTGCCCAGCCTTGTAAGAGGACCTCTCTGTTTCAGTCGTGTGTTTCTGGCTCAGGTTGCTTTTGCATAGAACCCTAGTAGTAAACATTATCTGATTTTTAAATCAGCCTACATCTGATTTAAAAGGAAACTTGGTCTGTGCATAAAATGCAGTCTGTTTAGCAAGCATGCCTGTCTTTCAGGACTAACACAGGAGCTCGTGTTGGAATGTGCTTCCACAGGAGCACACTCCCAGGAAGCCTTTGGTGAATTGGAGCAACTAGGTTTTAGCTGGTAAGGGAAACAAAGAGGGAAGCAAAGAGTTACAATCCAGTGTAGTCAGTGCTCGGGTGAGCTGTGTACAGAGACACAGTTATCAGAGTCACAAATATGTCTGCCTGGGGAACGTCTCAGGAGAGGTATTGGGTTAGTTATTGACTAATAAATGGGACATTTTTAGAAGAACAAGGCAGGGAACTTCCCTGGCAGTGCAGCAGTGAAGACTTCACCTTCCATTGCAGAAGGTGTGAGTTCAGTCCTGAATGGGCAGCTAAGATCCCACATGCCTCATGGCCAGAAAACCAAAACATAAACCAGAGGCAATATTGTAATAAATGTGGGTCTTCCCTGTTGGTCCAGTGGTTGAGGGTCTGACTTACAATGCAGGGGACACAGGTTCGACCCCTGGTCTGGGAAGATCCCACATGCCACAGAGCAGCTAAGCCCGTGTACCATAACTGCTAAGCCTGCGCCCTAGAGCCCCGGAATCACACCAAGAGAAGCCACCACAATGAGAAGGCTGTGCGCTGCGACTAGAAAGTAACCCCCTGCTCTCAACGACTGGAGAAAGTCAGTGCGCAGCAACAAAGAACCAGTACAGCCAAAAATAAAAAAGATAAATGTTTCTTAAAATAAATATTTCAAAATTTTCTTATTGTAATACTTTCAATAAAGATTTTTAAAATGGTCCGCCTCCAAAAACGAACAAACAATTTAGAAGAACAAGGGGGGAAAGCCCTGAAATGGGGCTAAAACATAATTCTCAAACTAATAAGAACAGAGTTCTTACCCAAAGACACAATGGACAAGTGCTAATGTCTTATTTAAGTAAGTGACGAGACAGGATGACAGAGGAGGATATGTGACGCTGATGTGTAAATAGCTAATGAAGAATAACGAAGGCTGGAATAAGATTTCTAAGTTAGTCTCAAAGTGGGTTAATGTACTACAGGGTGATAAAACTCACCTTTGGAGTTATTTTGGTGACTAGATTTAAAAAAAAATCACTTGTCCCTTCTTGGTTTTCTGTAATTTTACTGAACATGGTTCCTAATCACTGATGAACAGGGAATGGAACAGAGTCCCATCCTTTACGGAGGCCTGTGAGTGGAGGCAGGCTGCCAGGCGCTGCTTTAGGCTGGGGGTCACCCGTAACCAACCATTCTGATGCTTCTGCTCCGTTGGCTCGGCCAGCTTCCTGTGAGATGCTCGCTTCCTGGTGACGGAACTGATGGTCCTTCTCGCTCTCTCCTCCCTGCACTAGCTGGGACATCGGGGAGTGGTCCGAGTGCAGCAAAACCTGTGGCCTGGGCATGCAGCACCGCCAGGTCCTGTGTCGCCAGGTGTACGCCAACCGCAGCCTGACGGTGCAGCCCTACCGCTGCCAGCATCTGGAGAAGCCCGAGACCACCAGCACCTGCCAGCTTAAGATCTGCAGTGAGTGGCAGATCCGGACGGACTGGACCTCGGTACGCGGGTGGGGCGGCCTGCTCTGGGGCTCCCCCTGCAAGACCTACGGCCGCCCTCTCGCCTCCCCCCTCCCAGACCTGATGTGGGAGAACCCTGGGTTCTCCAGGAGGACCCTTCGTGCAGTTTTCTGGAAGGACTTGGCTGCAAAGCGTAGGAAGTGCTGGTTGCCAGATAGACTTAAGGGCTGACTTTCCATCAGGGTGGCCCATGGGAGCCGTGTGCACACAGGTTTCCTCTCTCCTGTGTCACGGTGGAATGAAGACCAGTGACTGCTAGAGTTAACTCCTCCTTGCCGTCCTGCTCTCCCATTTCACAGATGACAGAACTGAGGCCCAAAAGATCAAAGGAAGCCTGGGATCCTCCCCAGGCAGCATCGCATGGCTGGGTACACAGCAACCCAGGAGTCACGCCTTACCCTGCCCTCTGCTCAGGTGGTGGGTTAGGAGGACGAGGGTCCCCTGACGGGAGGGGGCCCTCGGACAGTGCACTGCCCACCACACTGATGTGCGCTTGCTGTGTTTTAGTGTTCGGTGCCTTGTGGAGTGGGACAGAGGACCCGGGACGTGAAGTGTGTGAGCAACATCGGGGATGTGGTCGACGATGAGGAATGCAACATGAAGCTCCGGCCCAGTGACATTGAGAACTGCGACATGGGACCCTGCGCCAGAAGCTGGTTCCTGACCGCGTGGAGTGAGCGGGTGAGCGGGAGGGGCAGCGGGCAGGCGGGGCTTGTGGGCAGCAGCATGCATCAGGAGGCACCCCGAACCGCACGAACATGGATCTCTGGTTCGAAATCCCAAGGGTGATTTCTGACTTTGGGGGAGAGGCCTAGAGATGAATGATCATGGGCTTCCTATGCTCCTGTGAAGACTAAGGGCCTCAGAGATCAAGACATGGGTGTGAAAGAACCCATTTAATTCTCCTTAGCACATCACATGAATATTAAATAATGAAGTTCTAAGTAAAGTGCATAAATGCCTCAGACCTTTTGTACATCTTGGGAATGTCTGGCATAGAACAGGCACTCAGCAAATGACAGGCCACTTCCCTGCTTCTTACAAACTCAGAATCGTCCCCAAGATTCCTCTATCCAGTAGCCAGGCCACCTTGGGGGTCCCTGGTGTCAGGTGTCAAGGATGAGCTAAAAGGTGTATATGCCGCTGCTGCTGCTACGTTGCATTAGTCGTGTCCAACTCTGTGCAATCCAGATGGCAGCCCACCAGGCTCCGCCGTCCCTGGGATTCTCCAAGCAAGAATACTGGAGTGGGTTGCCATTTCCTTCTCCAATGCATGAAAGTGAAAAGTCAAAGTGAAGTTGCTCAGTCGAGTCCAACTCTTAGCGATCCCATGGACTGCAGCCCACCAGGCTCCTCCATCCATGGGATTTTCCAGGCAAGAGCACTGGAGTGGAGTGCCATTGCCTTCTCCAAAAGGTGTATATATAGTTCATCATTATCCCACCAGTTACCTGTGTGCAAGGGAAAACATTATGAGTTCATCTATCAAAGACAAAAATAAGATTTATGTTAGAAGAAAGAAAGTGAAATAAAAGTCGTTCAGTCGTGTCCGACTCTTTGTGACCCCATGGACTTACAGTCCATGGACTTCTCCAGGCCAGAATACTGGAGTGGGTAGCCACAGGGTATCTTCCCAACCCAGGGATTGAGCCCAGGTCTCCCGCATTGCAGGCAGATTCTTTACCAGCTGAGCCACAGGGAAGCCCTAGAAGAGAGAGGGGTGGCAGCAATGGTTGCACAACATTGTGAATATACTTAATGCCTCTGACTTGTACTCTTAAAAATTATTAAAATGGTAAAATTTATGTTATGTGTATTTTGCCACAATTTTAAAAAGTTTAGGAAAAAATACTAAGCGCAATTAAAAGATATGCCTAAGGGTAGGAGAGGGAGTGGGAGGAGATGATGGTTTTGCCTGCCTGCTCTTATGGAAGCTGTTGATTGAAGGAAATAGGAGTATTCTGACCAAGGCAGCTGAACTGCTCATCAGATGAGCAGTGTCTGGGTTTCTGAATTCTTCAGAAGACTGTGGAAGTTTAACCGGGATGGAGGGATGAGTCGCTGCCTCTTAGTTCCTCCCTATCAAGTCTGCACCATTTCCCTTAGAAGAATCCTTCAGGGTGCTTCCACTCTGTAATGTGCCTACAAACCCCTGGAAACCTGGTGACAGTACAGAACCAGAGTCCTCCTGCCAGGAGTGTGTCCAACCATCCAGGTAATGATGGAAAAGATACAAGGGACTGGGTCATGGGCCCCCAGACCCACAGACATGTGTGTGCATGCTTAGTCACTCACTCACGTCCAGCTCTTTGCGACTCCATGGACTGTAGCCCACCAGGCTCCTCTTTCCATGGCATTCTGTAGGCAAGACTATTAGAGTGGGTTGCCATTCCCTCCTCCAGGGGATCTTCCCGACCCAGGGATCAGACCCAGGTCTCCTGCATTGCAGGTGGATTCTGTACCATCTGAGCCACCAGGGAAGCCCCAGCCCCACAGATAATAAAGATGTGACACTCACCGATGTGCCTGGCTCCCAGGCCAAGCTCTCCCTTTATTTCGGCCTGCCTCCCAGCTCTCCTCTAGCTGTGGCCTTTGAGGAGAGGCGCCACCTGCCTCAGCACCAGGCAGCAGTGTCTTGGGAGAGACTTCAGCCCTCCTTTCCCAGGCCAGGCCAGGCTCAGCTCCCAGCCGGCAGGCGTGTGCCCTAGTTTGCGTGCTCCCCTTCTGCTGCTGCTGACCATACAGTGCGTCCTCTACACAGGAGCCTTCAGGTTTCCAACTTTCAAAGACGCAAACATGCACGCACGTGTTCAGCCACGTAAGTTAGTTCACGGGTCTGTCACACGTTGTCACGTGTGTGCACTCTCTACGAGCAGTCCTGCTTTTGTGTACATTACTATACAGAGCTACATGCAGTACAGTATCTTTATTTCAAGCCCAGGATGTCCAGAAGCAAGCATTAAAGCAGCGGTGATGTAGCTGGCACTGTACTGTACTTTTCAAGGGCCTGTACTGTGAGATTAAAATATTTTCTTTTGTATGTGTTTGGGGTTTTTTTCATTATTTGTGTGAAAAGTATTATAAACCTATTACAGTACAGTGCTATATAGCTGATTGTGTTAGTTGGGTACCTAGGCTAAGTTTGTTGGACTTATGAACAAATTGGGTGACTCAGTGGTAAAAGAATCTGCCTGCAATGAGGGAGACTTGGGAGACACGGGTTTGATCCCTGGGTCAGAAAGATCCCCTGGTGGAGGAAACAGTAACCACTCTAATATTCTTACCTGGAAAATCCCATGGACAGAGGAGCCTGGCAGGCTACAGTCCATAGGGTCAAAAAGAGTCGGACACAACTTAGCTACTAACACGTACACCTGGAAAGGAACTCCTTTATATGTAGGGGACTAACTGCATTTTTTAACTTGAAAGCCGAAACAGGTAGAACAGGTAGTCTGACCAGTGTAACTGTATTAGTCACCACCATGGGCAGCATATTTGGAATGAAGACTGTCCCGGGAAGCCTGGACTGGGTGCCATACTGATGTCCCATAATGGAGGAAACTGAAAGACAAGGGCCAGTGGTTTCCAAGGAAAAGAGTTGGTAGGGGAGCGGGGGGTTCTGACCTCCTTCACCTCCTCTGAAAGTGACTTCAGAACCTGTGGGGAGGCCTCCTCTCCTAACGTGCCCGTCCTGTCTCACAGTGCTCAGCGGAGTGCGGGGCTGGAGTGCGGACACGCTCGGTGGTGTGCATGACCAACCACGTCAGCAGCCTGCCCCTGGAGGGCTGCGGGAGCAACCGGCCAGCAGAGGCCACCCCGTGTGACAACGGGCCCTGCACGGGCAAGGTGGAGTGGTTTGCAGGGAGCTGGAGTCAGGTGAGTGGCCAGAACCGATGTGTGTCTGTCCCTGGTGAGAAGCAGCATAGCTGAGGGGTCAGGAGACAGGGCTTGGTGTCTCCCAGGGATGCTAAATTTGAATCTCAGCTGTGCTACCCATGACCCTAGAGAAGCTACTTATGCTTTTGGAGCCTCATTCGGTCAACAATGTTTATTGAGCACCTACTATGTGCTCTTCTAAACCTTTGGGCTACATCATTGAGCAAAACAAATATCCCTGCCCTCAGGAAGCTTATGGTCCAGCAAGGTTTCCTTATCTATACAATGCTGATTGTGCCAGAACCTATGAGGTTAATTTCATTTTTATTTTTTTTAATTTTTTTTTTTTTACTTTATTTTACTTTACAATACTCTATTGGCTTTGCCATACATCGACATGAATCCACCACAGGTGTACACGAGCTCCCAATGCTGAATCCCCCTCCCACCTCCCACCCAACAACGTCTCTCTGGGTCTTCTCTGTGCACCAGCCCCAAGCATCCTGCATCCTGCATCTAACATAGACCAGCACCTCGTTTCTTACATGATAGTATACATGCTTCAATGCCATTCTCCCAAATCATCCCACCCTNAGTCGGTATCAGAATTAGGCATACTTGATAACTGATCCCAGCTCTACGTCCCTTTAGTTCTCTGACTTGGGGTGGGTAATTTAACCTTTCTGAGCCTGGTTCCTCATCCAGATAGGAGAATAATAATACCACCTTTTTAGAGTTGCTATTGGGTTTTCATGAGACACTGTATATAAAAGGGTTGTTGCTTGGAACATGGGGAGTACTTAATAAATATCCGTTTCCTCTTCTCCATGTCTGTTATTTTTTCTGCCAATGTTTCTGTCTCATTGTTGGTAGCAAAATATCTAACATCTAAACCCAAAATATAATTCAGAGGTGAATGGTGTATGGGACACTAATTACACCAAGTATCTGTGGAAACTCCGGGAGAATAGTAGAGGACAGGGAAGCTTGGCATGCTGCAGTCCATGGGATCACAAAGAGTTGGACCTGACTTAGCGACTGAACCACAGCAATCTATGGAAACTGAGACAATGGGAAGAGTCCTGTGTGAAACTGTAGTGTCAGACCATAACAGCCTTCACACAGAGCAGATATCCAGTGCAGTTCAACTCACGTGTCCACCAGTGTCTGAGGAAGAAGAGAGGGGAGCAGGATTCAATTATTTTTCATTTATGGGTCTCCTATTAACTCTAGACCTACTCAGAGAACAGGCTTCCCCAATGGCTCAGGTGGTAAAGACCCCCTTGCCAATGTAGGAGATGCAAGAGATGCAGGTTAAATCCCTGGGTCAGGGAGATCCTCTGGAGAATAAAATGGAAACCCACTCCAGTATTCTTGCCTGGAGAATTCCATGGACAGAGGAGCCTGGTGGGCTACAGTCCAAGGAGTCACAAAAAAGCCTGATGTGACTGAACATGGGTGCAAGCACTCAGACAGTNGGAGATCCTCTGGAGAATAAAATGGAAACCCACTCCAGTATTCTTGCCTGGAGAATTCCATGGACAGAGGAGCCTGGTGGGCTACAGTCCAAGGAGTCACAAAAAAGCCTGATGTGACTGAACATGGGTGCAAGCACTCAGACAGTGAGAATCATGTGAATCTTGGTGAAGGCAGTTTTTATTTCTGCTAAGATTAGAAACATGGAATGTATCACCCTGTCATCCAGAGTCAGGACCTAATTGATTGTAGACCAGGTTTTGTTTCTGAATTTATGACTGTCAGAGCCTGCTGACACCTCCCTGCCCTGGGAATTGGATATTATCCCCAAAGAAAATGAAATAGAGCACACTTAGTTATTGAAAGTAAGTCTTAAACATTAATTGACTTCAAGATATAAAAGGAAATATTCCTTCCAGACCCATGGTTTGAATGAGAGTTGGCCTCAAATGCCCCACTGGCCTGGTCACAGTGGTCGGTCCAGATTGGACATGTGACCCAAGCCGAGTCAAACTGAGTCCTTCCCTGGAACTTTTAATGTGGGCTTTGGGGAAAAGACTCCCTTGGAAGTTGTGAGCACAGGTGTTAGCAATGGTCCTACTGAGGCTTGTAGAGGACCTGTCCCAAGACAATGAGACTTCTCAGGTTTAGGCACCCTTGTTCTACTCGGGAAATGGAGTAGCCTGACTCTTATTCATAAGATATTCCACCAAGTCTATTACTCGTGCTCAGATGCTTTCTTTCTTCCCTGTCAATTCTGGGTTTGCTTCATCCTTGTGTGCACATGCATGCCCAGCTGTGTCCAGCTGTTTGCGACCCCGTGGACTGTAGAACACCAGGCTCCTCTGTCTATGGGATGCTCCAGGCGAGAATACTGGAATGGGTCGCCATTCCCTTCCCTAGGGGATTTCCTGACCCAGGGATAGCACCCGTGTCTCCTGAATTGGCAGGCGGGTTCTTTACCACTGAGCCACCTGGGAAGCCCTGATTCACACTTAGATTGTCTTAGTTCTTGGGGGTCAGGAGGGTATTCCACAGTCTTTAGCCATTAGGAGCAGGCTAAATGGCTGCTAAGTGGCAGAAAAGCAGGGGCTTGTCTGCCCCTGTGTCTGGGTCACTTTTATTCTCTAACATCTGAACAGACAGCTCCAAAACTAAGAAGCCTTGTAGTTTTCTGTATACCTGTGAAGATGGCAGAAAACAGGCTCAAAGTGGAAATTGCTGATGGCGACGTTTATCATGGGCTGTGTGACTAATCTGTAGTCTGTTAGCTTGGGTTTGAGGGGTTTTGTGCTGTGTGGTGACATGGGTTCCCCCCCACCACCATTTTTTTTTTATTTCACCACGTGCCTGCATACAGAAACAAGGCTAATATTAAGAGTTGCAGCTGTAGACATTTTTAAAGGCTTTTCATAAAGGCAATAGCTTCTTAAAAGTCTTTAAAAGTATATAGATCACAGCTTATAAAATTTTTTCAATCAAAAGGTAATGAGAGTACAGCAAACATGAACAGAAAACATTTTACAAAGTAACAGATACTAACTAGCGTAAGTAATGGACAGTTACATGCATCATATTTCCAAAACCTAATGCACTGAAGCAAGACGTGTAATTATCTGACTGGACTCTCTGCAGTCACAGCCTCAGTGAGCTTTGGCTCCAAGTAAGGAGCCAGGGAGTTGGATTCTGTGGGCAAAAGCTTCCTGCTGGCTGCCCTGTTGGGAGGAGAGGGCTGATCATAAGGGACATTGTCCCAAGTCTGTGGTCTTCTTCTGAGTTTTGTGTATCCCAAAGCATTTTAATGTAGCATTTCACCCACAAACATGGAGACTCTGGGAAAAGAATTCATTCCCAACAGCACCCCGCCAAAGGCCAGCAGATAAGCTGAAGGTTAGTTCACTGTTTTACAATGAGAGGTGTCACAGTCTTCCAGACAAAACCAAATGGCTGGATGGTATGCTCTGTGGGATAACCTATGGGAAACCTGATTTCACTCCCATATTACTGAGGGCATCAGGATCTCAGCCACCAACATCCTCAAGATGTGAGAGTTCAGGGGAGGTGCTCTCCATGCCAGAAACAGAACTGTCAGAAAAATTGCAATTTTGGAAAAAGATCAATGGTGGAAAGTTCTGGTAAACTTTCGATGGATGGTATTTCTCATCCCCTTTCTATCACGTGACACCTGTCTTCCTCTGCTGCCTTCTCTAGTGTTCCATCGAGTGTGGGAGTGGGACCCAGCAGAGGGAGGTGATCTGTGTTAGGAAGAACACAGACACCTTTGAAGTGCTGGACCCCTATGAATGTTCCTTTCTGGAGAAACCCCCCAGCCAGCAACCCTGCCACCTCAAGCCCTGTGGGGCCAAATGGTTTCACACAGAATGGAGCATGGTAAGTCTTGGTGCTCTCATCTGCTTCCCCCTACCCCTCACAGCCGGCCCATCTACTGGGTGCCAGGCACTGGGCTCAGCCCAGATTTCCTGCACAATCTGCCCTCCTTGGTCACAGCCGGAGTGCCCTGAACTCAGCCTACTTGTTGGGGAGGAAGGAGCCTGAGGCTAGGATGAGCTTGACTTCCAAACTATAGAGGCCATAAAATGGTGGCTCTCAAATTTTCATGGGCCTAAGAATCAGCTGGGATCTTGTTTGCAAAGACTAATTCTGGGTCCAACATGGCCAAGAAATTTGCTTCTTAGGATTAGGTTTGATGTTGGCCATGGTCCTTGAGAAAGCAAGAGCAGACCACTGTTTTCTTCTGCCATTTGGTTTGGAGAGTCTAGGAAGGACCAAACCCACCAGGCCACGTCAAAGGCCACAAACTCCTAAGACATCTGCTGGGAACAGCCCTGATGTCCCTTAACAGGTAAATGAATGAACAGAAGTTTGTCCAAACAGTGCGGTGCCCCTCAGCCACAGGAACCAAAGAACTGATGCCTCCTATGACACGGAAGAGCTTCAAGTGCATTCTGCTGAACGGAAGAAAGACTCCCCTCTCCCCACAGAGCTACATAGTGTATAATACTGTCTATATAATATTCTTTAAAAGGAAAAACTATCAGAACAGAGACCAGACCAGCGATTGCCAGAGGTTGGGGCGCACTACAAAAGGACGTGAAAGTTCTGTCTTGTCTGCAGAGGGAGATACACGAGTCTCTGAATTTGTCAAAACTCAGAACTGTGCACCACAGAAAATGAATTTTTCTGCATGTAAATTTAAACATAAATAAATAAGTGGGGATTCCCCTGGTGGTCCAATGGCTAAGACTCCACACTCCCAACGCAGGGGGCTTGGGTTCGATTCCTGGTTGGGAAACTAGGATCCCACAACTAAAGATGCCATATTTTACAACTAAAAAAGATCCCAAATTCCACAACAAAGATTACACATGCCTCAACAAAGACCCAGACCATCCAAATCAGTAAGTAAATATTTTTTAAATAAATAAGTCAATTGAAGCAAATATAAAATATATTGTTACTATAGTAGCAAAAACAGTGATGGAAGCTAGACATTTTCAAAATTCACCTTGTTTTATAAATTTGCATTTGGAATAAAGTAAATATTTTATATAATTATGAAACAAAATTGTTCTTTTAAAAAAGAAATCCCTAAAAATGGAAAATGAATGAAATAAATTAGCCTAAATATGTATGCAGTTGGTGGCATTAACTCTCTTGCCTGTGGCTCTAAATCACAGTAATCTGACTGTCTATACCTAAGGACAAAAAGAACTGCAGAAAAATGTTTATATTGTTTACAATGATCACATTTTTAGTGATGGCTGTTGTCCTGAGTTCTGAGATGGTTGGGTGTATAACAGGTGATAACGTAAGCGAATAATCTACTTCCGTGTACTCTGATGATATATGTAACAGTAGGTATGATGCTATAGCTCTGTTATCCCCAGTTGCCTTAAGAAACAGGATTCTCAGCTTAGGAGAAAGAAGATAACAGACAAAATAGAAGAGATTTAAGCGAAAATCCTGCTGTCCTGAATTTGACTTAGAAATACCAGTTTGAACTCACAAATTAATTTATGTTAAAAATTTTTTTCTCTGTTTTATCCACTGAAAGATCCTAAACAGTGACCAACCCAGTAGCAAAGCCCATGCCTATCAGGCGGAATATGGTTTCAAAATGCCACTCTCTGGGATGTCCCTGGTGGTCCAGTGGTTAAGACACTGCACTTCCAGTGAAGGAGGCCTGGGTTTGATCCCTGGCCAGGAACTAAGATCCCACATGCTAAGCAGTGAGACCAAAAAATAAATAAATAAATAAAATGACAACAAAATACCATTCTCCACTAAAAGGAGTCAAAGAAAAATGACTGATTCCAGGTCTGGGAATGTATAGATATAAATTAAATCAGGATGACTTTTTATACCAGGCAGCAAGGAGGTTCTTAAAGATGAGTTCAAAAAAAAAAAAAAAAAAAGATGAGTTCATGTCTAAAGAGCTCAAGAACCAACTCTGAGCCCTGGATAGCCACTGATGGGACATCAATGAGCATCAGTAAAAAGAATAACTGCCATGCATTGAATGAAACCCATCCATCTATACTCCATCCATCTATAAGTTTAAATCCATTCATCTATAGTAAATTTAAATCCATCCCATGTATAATAAGTTTACAATGATTAAAAAACTAATTAGAGGATCCACCATTGTAGGATGTTAGAGGAACCAGCTCATTATTCTGAAAACTGATAAATAAAGGAAACATTTGCCCTGTGTTTCCTAAACAAGCCATACCACTGGGTAACCAGAGTAAACATAAGTAGAGAAGGAGTGGGAGTGCTTTAGATTCTCAGCTGGTAAAGAAGAAGTGGTATTAGGATATTATCACCATTTTTCAACCCCAGATGAACTAATGATCTGCTCTTGAGTGAGTGTTGACCTCCTCCAAAGAGAGACAACTAAGCACATCCTATGAAGTAGTCTCACTACACACACACACACACACACACACACACACACACACACACACACACACACACACAAATCAAACCTGCACCTGATAAGGTTGAATAGATTGGATCCAACATCCTATCTGTGGGAAATGTGGAAGACAGAGGAACATGTCAGCCTGTATCACGGGGGATGCACTCAGCAAAATCTTAAACTGTGGGAAACTCTTCAGGACAGGCGATTCCATTCCTCCAACAGCTCAGCTACAAGGGGCAAAACACGAGGGAGGGAACCCAAGGATTAAAAGGCCTATCAGCCAACTGCAATGTACAGACCTGATGTGGACCCTGATCCCCACACCCCCCAAAAATCTCTATTTTAGAAAGTTGATATGTCAGTAACAGGGTTTGAAAATTGTAGCTGGACTTTTAAACTACAAAATAAAGCAAGAAAATCTAAAATAAAATTGAGATTCACAAGCAAAATGAAATATATATTTGAAGAGAAGAAACTATTGTCAATATCTAGGTGTGATAATGGTATTGTGGTAATTTTTAAAGAATCTTGGTTGTTTAGTGCTACAAACTGAAATATTACAGAAGAAGTGATATGATGTCTAGATCTGCTTCAAAGTAATTTGAGACATCATCCTGGAAGGGTACAGATGGGAAGTGAATAGCCATGAGTAGATGCACATTGAGGCTGATTAGTAGGTGCGGGGGAGTTTGTTTTAATACTGTCTCCTTTGATAGATGTCAGAGTTTTCCAAAATCTGCCTTCTTCAGCGTGCTGAGCGAAAGGGCTGCCAAGAAGTCTAACTCTCTTCCTTTCCCCTCACAGTGTTCCAAGAGCTGTCAGGGTGGCTTCCGCGTCCGGGAAGTGCGTTGTCTGGCAGATGACATGACCCTAAGTAATCTCTGTGACCCTCAGTTGAAACCGGAAGAAAAAGAATCTTGTAACCCTCAGGACTGTGTCCCTGAAGTTGGTAAGTAGTGAATCGTACCTTGCAGTAAAAGATTCATCTTTCTTAATCTCCATCAAATTCTCTGGTGTCAAAATGCCAGATTCTTCAAGGTCTCACTGTGACTGTGTGGAAAGTCATGGAGTTCAGAGGGGGTCAGCATCCTTCAGGTGTAAATTTCATAATTTAAGGTAGCTGTTGATAGGACAGATGGTGAGCCAAGAGAAACTTACAAGGGAATTGATTAAAATGGCAATGCATTCAGAGATTTGGTTCCAGCATCCTTAAGGTCAAAGTAGACAGATTTCAGCTGCTTGTTTAAAGAAGAAAAATACATATATAAACTTGCTCTCAGCCCACACTCACACCTTCCATCGGTAATAAACAGTGGAGCTGGGATGAATAGACACACCCTCTGCCCTTTCTCATTCCCTAAGTCTAGGCTGCTCCTCATGCTCAGTCTTTGCCATTCTCCTCTGCTGCAGATGAAAACTGCAAGGACCGGTACTACAACTGCAACGTGGTTGTCCAGGCCAGGCTCTGCGTCTACAACTACTACAAGACCGCCTGCTGCGCCTCCTGCACGCGCGTGGCCAACAGGCACTCGGGCTTCCCAGGGAGCAGATAACACCCCACTCCACAGCCGTGGGCAGGTCAGGGAGTCTGTGAGCGGTGGGACCCACTGGCTGCTGCCCTGCCGGGGGCTCCCTGGCCTGTGGAGCTGCCAGTCAAGTTAGTCCGCACCCTGCCTTCGTAGAGTGTACACACGGTGCCCAAGAGCAAGGCCACAGTTGTCCTTTGAGCATCACCTTGAACTGATGACCCCTCCCCCAGAAGCCTGGCCCCTGCGCTCTCTGCAGACCAAGCGGTGGGGAGTGCCTTCAGCTCTCAGCTGACTCCGTCCTGACTCTAAGTCAGCAGCCGGGCTCTGTCTGGGCGCTGCCTTGTCCCTGGCACTGCAAGCCTTTCCAATATCAGCGCCCCAGGAAGAGTCAGAGGAGGCAGCACCCCCACCCCAGGGCCCCCCTAAGGCTTGCTGAGATGCCCGCATTCCTCTGTTTCCTCAGCCCGGCTGTGCCTATTTTCATGCTCAAAGACCTTAGGCTGTTGTCCTGCCTTATGACACAAATATCTCTTGCCAATTTATTGCTTTATTGTTTGGAAGGTATAGTCAGAGATATTAGCTCATTATGGCTCATGGTGCCCCAGAATGAGAGGCAGGGAATGAATCATGGTCCCTATTTGACTGACAAGAAAACTGAGACTCAGCGTAGGTAACTGACCTGCCAGGTATGAGGTCACGAGTCCCAACCCCTGTGGTTTGACCACAAAACCCTCACCCTGAGGCCTGGCCGGAAGTCTGAGGTCTGCAGAACGTGGCTTCCTTTCAGACTAAGAGGCTCAGAAGTTTCCCATTCAGCAAACGAAGCCCAGACCTTTGAATTCTTTCCTCTGGCCCTGCACTCATTTGTTTCAGGCGTCTGTTTCCTTTTTCCCTTTCCCCACAAAATCACAGGTCCTGGTGACAGGACTCTGCACGGGTTCTTGAACCCCATCCTTCACAGAACTAGCCCCTGAGATAAGAAAGCCATCGGGGTAGCAAGGTGATTGTCTTAAATTCTTCTTCTTCTCCCCACTGGGACACACCACCCATGGAATCCTACAACAAGGTCACTTTTTTGTCGCCCAGAGCAGATTTCCAGTGCACACAGCTCCATAGCCCCGAGGGCTCTTGCCTCTTCCTCGCCATCTCTCCTGGGCCTTCACCACACATCACCCAGAGGAAAGTCTAAGCAACCTATCCCAGTAAGAATCCTATGTTTATATTGGAAAAAGTCTCCCTTGGGTCCTTCTGATGTAATTTGTGGATTTCTCTTTGCATTCTGCCCACTCCCCCACACACACGTTGCCCCATGACTTACAACCCCTATCTCACCTCCAAGGCATGAGCACTAAGATCTTTATTAATGCGATCAGCCTGGGCAAAGGGGCTGTGAACTCCTCCACAACGGCCACAGCAGTAGGGTCCTTCTTGATTCACTTCACGTAACTCTGTAGTTCCCAAGGCCTCAGGCTGGAAAGAGAATGTAGTGCATATGGAAGATGAGCCATCTGAAAAAAATCAGTGAAGAAAAAGAAGGGGGGAAATACATACATATATATATTTGTATGTTCTTACGCCCACTAAGAAAAATAATCAGGCTGAACCAATTGGAGCATAAAGAAAATTTGTCTTATTTAGTACTATGGTCCTGGCCCTATTTCCCACTCAAAGCAAGTGTTTGCTTTGAAATTTATCGCAACTGAGTTTCTCCCGTGAGCCCTTTAACCCAAAAATCTTCTAATTTGATGATGATGTGCTTTTGGAAGCAGTATTACCAGCTCAGTCTGACACACTCCATCATGCTCCCATTACCCTTGGGCTTTCAGGAATTCTATTTGGCCTTACTATAAGTGTCCTTCTCTTTCTGGAAAGCCCCAGTCACCATTTTCCAAAAGCACACCCATCTCTCCTGATCCTTGTATAACTTGTGCAATAAGCAACAGGGCAGAGGCCCAGATTCCCGTGCCCACCAATCAAAAGCAGACCAGACAGGCCAAGCATAAGGCTGGTTCCTAGCCAGCACTCACTCTCTGTTTCATAACTTGCCTTTGCTTCCCGTCCCAGGGGAGGGTATCCTTTTTGCAGCTGCTCTCTGATCTTCCTGAACAAGCCAGTCCTTGATTCCTTGGAGGAGGCTTTCTTTACATGCTGGAGGGCAGAGCAAGATCAATGGGTGGAAGAGCAGAAAGGCTGATTTCAGCTAAAATGAAGGGAAAACCTTCTGGCCATCCAGGCTGCCCAACACAGCAGAGGTATGGCTGCCATATGAGTGAGTTCACCAGCTTAAAAGGGCTTTCTCCACTAAGTGGGAGGGGAGCATCCCAGGTTCTTCCAACTCAGGAGTCTCACAACTGGCCTGGGGCTTTGTCTCTTTGACGTCCAACAGGGTCCCCTGGCTCCTAAATCTTACCAACAGTGCTTTAAAGGATCAGGGATGCTCCCATGAGAACGGCCATCCTGCCAGGTGTGGAACAGGGTAGGAGCAAATGAATCAACCCCAGGTCTTCAGGGGAAAGAAGTACTGAAACTAAGCATCTTTTTTTCCCTCTTGCAACAAATAGTTGAGCTAGTCTTGGAGTTCATTTGTCTGGAAAGGGCATTCGTTACTAGATTAGGGGGTTTATCAACTTGTTTTAAAACCTCAGTTCTTACTAATTCCCTACTTTCTTATATCAGCATCTAAATGCCTCTGTTTCTAGCACAACACACATGATAACGTCCAGTGACATTTCCAGTGACAGCGCTCCTTTCTCCTTCCAGAGATGCCTCTTTCCCATTTTGTCGGCCCACTTGTCTCACCCTCTCCTTCCCGTGATCCTCCATCTCCCATCTCCTTTCCAGTCTGTTCCCATAACTGGCCGTGATGCAGAATTGAAATTTACATTTTAATACTCTTTTTTTTCTTCTGCAAACCAAACTGCATCAGTCCCTGCTCTGCATTTTAAAATTAGATGAATTTAAGTTCTGTGCTTTTCTCACCAAAAAAATTAAGAAAGCTCCAAACGGAAATTGTTTGCCTTTTTTTTTTTTTTTTTTTTTTCTATCACTTATTGGAAAAGGAAAGCGTGCCCCTTGCAAAGGGCCAAGGCTATTCAGTGCAGCCCATCCTCCCCATTCTCACATAGACTCACGTTTCTCCCCCTAGAAAAGGAGCAGTGTAAGAAATATGGCACTGAAACAAAAAAACTTGCAAACCGAGCTACCAAATAGAGCTGGTTCAGTTCATGGAGGGCGTGTTCACTGCCTGCTGCTTGCACGCTGGTGGGGAACCCAGGTGAGCGCAGCCCGCATGACGGCAGCGCTCAGAACTGTCCCCGTCTGTCCCTTTGCCTTACTTCTCTGGCCCACGACTGTTGGAGTATTTATCATTTACTCACCCCCAAAGAGTTTAGCTTTCATCATTCCTTCCTTTAAAAAAGAATGGCCTTCCAGAGGGACGAAAATGAGGGGCACCGTCTTCATTTGTTGTTGTCAAGTTGTGCGGCCCAGAGAGAAACCCAGATGATACTAAGGACTTTCTAAACCTGTGCCTGTCTTTTTCTAATTTGAACATCCATTTTCTAATATCAAGAAATATTATTTCCCTCAAAACAGATTGAATCATCAAACCTGAGGGAACCTCTGTCAGCCTGGCAGGTGGAGACCAACGCTGCATCCTTGCCGTAGGCAACATTTTTAGTGTGGCTTAGATGGGAAATTAGACAACTTCCTAATGAAATTGGTGAATGCCAAGAAGTTGGAGCGGTAACAGCTAAATGACAAGTTCTAGGGCTAAAAATGTCTGAGAGACTAGCATAAAACCTAGATCTTCAAAATTCTCTGGGAAGCAACGTAAAGTCCCACCTTTAGATTTCAAAACAAAACTACAGAAGTACAATGTGGGGAGTAGGTAAGAGTTTCAGTTGGCTGAGCTCAATGCGGGTCAAGAAAGTGGGGTGAAACTACCACCCCCCCAAAAAATACACAAAAAAAAACAAAATAAACAAAAATCCACAGAGCATTCAGGCATAAGGAGAAGACATTTGGTGGACTCTATTTGTGATTGCCGTAAACTTTGAGAAGAATACTGATAACATATACCATTCAGATGAGCATGCCTGATCCTGTGGAGGGGTGCAGACTGTGAGAAGCAGTGCAAGGACTTCATGAGGAGGTTTAGGCTGGAGGAGAGATTTGGGGAGCACCAGGAGAGCCACCCTAGGAGGTGAGCGCTGCAGGGAGGCAGATTTCAGCTCTTGCAGGAGAACCTCCTTTCTGTGCATGAGCACCTTCAGAAGGTCGAGAGCGCCATGATAGGTACTGCTGACTGACCCATTCCTGGAGGTCTCAGCAGAGTCTTAATGGCCCTCTGTCGTGGATGCTGAAGGGGGTGGGGGGGACCCAAGCACCTATCTGGGGCAACAGGACTTTCAGGGTTCCTTCCAGTCTGGACTTGGGTGACTCTAAGTAGAACAGCTATACGTGATGCACCTGGTCTGGGATGGCAAGCACACAGCACAGGTACTTCCTGTTGCTATGACTACCATTCTAAACCCAGTGTTGCACTCCTCCCAAGAGCTGAATGTGACCTCAGAGACCCACTAGCCAATTGATCAGAGCTGCCCTATCTGGTCCTGCTTTGAGAATGAGTAATCAAACGTCCTGATGGTTAGTTCCCTGCCTGGGGTCACACACCTTAATGGAGGCCATGCCTCGACTAGACAAGGACCCTCTAAATACCATCTCCGTCTCAACTCACTTTACTTTCCTGCATCTTTGCTGGAGCTACATCATTCTCCCTACCCTGCACCACACTCCTGGTTCTTTCTCTTCAGTGGCTAACAGTGGGAAACAACCGTCATAAGGAAAAGTGACCCCATGGGCTGGGACCCTCCAGATGGCTTTCTCAGCGTCTTCCAGATGTTGAGCCCTTTGCTTCAGGGAGAGGAAAGCCATTCTGTTACATAAACTTGATTTCCACCTGCCTTGACCCCCAGACCCCCACAATTCAGTTTGACGGAAGGATATACTTTGTTATAACTTATTATTTTGTTCTTTGTAAATACAAGATGTTTATAGGAAATGTGTATTCTGAACTCGACCCATGGAATGAGTCACTACACCAAAATAGTTCTATTATTTAGAATATGTTAATTTTAAAGGGACCTAATAGGTATTTATTTACATATTCGATCCACATTTATGTAAAATTATTTGATCCTACTAACCCAGCTTCCCCAGAAAGTTGCTGCACATGGCATCTTATTCTAAGTCCATGATTACACTTACGTATACTGATTAGCCAAGTTCCTTGGGTTTTAAGATCAAATAGGAATTACTCTATTTTTTGACTTATGCAGGGGCTTTTTACCCCTGGGATTGTACCTGAAAACAGATCTGTCTGGATTGCCACATTTCCACCTTAAATATCATATTTGCTCATATAATCTGCCCTCTCCTCACCCTCAAATATTTGGAGAAGGAAATACAGGGGTCTTTTCCAACCCTTCTCTTTGTCTTGCCTCATTCATTAGAATCACCAGTAGTCAGTGGCTCAAGGGGCTGACTTGGAGCTGGGAAGGGGGCAGGGTCCCCTGGTAGGGGCAAGGAGGNCCTCAAATATTTGGAGAAGGAAATACAGGGGTCTTTTCCAACCCTTCTCTTTGTCTTGCCTCATTCATTAGAATCACCAGTAGTCAGTGGCTCAAGGGGCTGACTTGGAGCTGGGAAGGGGGCAGGGTCCCCTGGTAGGGGCAAGGAGGGGTATACAGGAGCTGATGCACTCACTGCTCTGACCACACTTCCAGGGTCCCCGCTGGTGACTGCTGAGGGGGGCTCTGGGTGGTCAACTCCACAGCCAGGAGCATGGAACCCACAGAATACTCCATCAACCCCATGTCACCCTTGGGTGTCAATTATTGCTTAAAGAGGTGAAGGGTAGAAGGCAAATTATATGAGTAAACAGTCTGCTCTCTCTTCAGCAAAAATGACAACTATTTTTGTGTATGACTAATTTATTTTTATTATTGTAAAAATACAATAAACTGGTGTTAAAAATCAGCTTTGTTAACATGTCTGTGCTTTCTCGGGCTTTATTCCATGTCTACTCACAGCCCTCTAAACAGAGGAGCCAGCCCCTTAGCGGCCAGTTGGTCTGTGGGACTTTGGCTTTGGGGGTAGCTGGACCCCTAAGAGGACAGGAAAGACGGGCCTTCAGCCTGCTGGCCTATGTGAGTCCTCAACCTTGGATGAAGAGCTTAAGATAAAATATCCAGGCATGTGCACTTCTTCAGCATTTATTTTTTTACAGGATTACGTTCAAACAGGCATCTCTTTAAACCTCTCCTAGCAGGCAGAAGGTGTGGAACCCACCATACTGATTCATACAACTCCATCTCAGTTTTTTAAAATGTTTTTAACTTTGTAATCTTCTTTTAATTTCTAAGCTTTTTATTTTATATTGAAGTATAGCTGATGAACAGTGTTGTGATCGTTTCAGGTGAACAACCTTACATATGCATGTATCCATTCTCCTTCAAACTCCCTTCCCATCCAGGCTGACATGTAACACTGAGCAGAGTTTCCTGTGATGTACAGTAGGTCCTTATTGGTTATCCATTTAAAATACAGCAGTGTGTACATTTCTATCCCAAACTTCCTAACTATAGCTTCCCCTCATTCTCCCCTTCTGGCAACAATAAGTTCGTTCTCTAAGTCTGTGAGTCTGTTTCTATGTTGTAGGTTAGTTCATTTGGGATTTCCCTGGTGATCTGGGGGCTTCCCTGGTGGCTCAGAGGTTAAAGCGCCTGCCTCCAATGCAGGAGACCTGGGTTTGATCCCTGAGTCGGGAAGATCCCCTGGAGAAGGAAATGGTAACCTACTCCAGTACTCTTGCCTGGAGAATCCCATGGACGGANTGGAGTGGGGTGCCACTGCCTTCTGAACATGTCTCTAACAGTTATAAAATTCTCTTTTATTAGACATAACCACAATACCACTGTCATAACAAACCAAATTAGAGACAACCAGTTCCTTAATGAGTTCTGATTGTGTGCACTGGTTTGTAAACATTTCTAATCTTCAAAATAATTTCAGAATTCCAGAAAACTAATTTTAAATTTCAGTGTCTTATTCCAGAGTCTTACCCTAAGATTATGTCTGGGAATAAAATAATAGATCAATAAAGTTAAAACTTACCATTCCATGAGGATTATTAAATAAATAAATAGCCATCCTTTATGCTGAAGAAGTAGCATAACAACATAAAATATCAACAAAATACTATTTTTTCATTAATGATATTAAATCATTTTAATAAAAATTTTATAATTAAATAATTTGTATTAAATAACATTACTTTATTAAATAAAAATAATTTTCATTGAATGCATTAAATTTAATTCAATATCAAACAGAATGCCTCTGACTTAACAGAATTCATTTTGGTTTTGTATACAAATGCCGTAGCGTTTGTAGTATTTTGTACCTTGCTATTTCATCATAACATTTTTCTACATAACCCCCTTTCAATGGCAGAAAAATAGCCATCAGGGAAATGCACCATAATTTATTAACTGAAAAAAATGTATTTCTCTATTTCCAGTGCATGGTAACCAAAAACAACATCTTCTAGATCATGGTGTAGTGTTTGTGTAAGAAACTCCACTAAAGAGCAGGTCTTCCAGACCCCTTCAACGATACCAGGGGGCAGGAAGAGCATGCGCAGAACCCGTGTTTTAGGGAGACGTTTGCTCTTTTCAGGGATGCAGGAGACCTTTGTGGCCAGAACTTGGAGCAGAGGCCAGACTGCATCCCTGCCTAAAAGACAAGCAGCGGCCGGTCCACCCAGGACCCCTCATGTACATGGACTGCTTTGAGAATAGACATTTTCTAAAATGCCATCCTGAAAAACATATCTTCCATCACCGTGGAGAGGCACCAGATTTTTGTTACCTCAGTTTACTATCTTCACCAAATTAATAAATGGAACGAATAAGGAATGTCATTAAACACAGCTAGCTTCACTATCATAAGTCAGGAAGGAAAATATGCCAGATGATACACGTGAACGTGGTCATCTAAACAGTTTGATTTGGGCAGTTTCTTTATGCCCACGTAGATGTCAGGAAGTTGTCTGGATGCTCAAGAATAAACTGCAACAGACACAGGCATAGCTGGAGTCTTTGTATCAGCATCTGTTAACCCTCCATGGTCACAGAACAATCAGATTCTCACCACACACACTCACACCTGCATACTCATGCACAGAAGCACATACTCACACCTGCATACACGCACACCTACAGGTAATTCCCAGTCACATCTGATGCAACCCCAGAGCTCTTCCTTTAAAAGCAAACATAGAAAACAGAGTCATCCTATCACTTTTCTCTGGAAGTGTTTTTATAGATTTGAGTCCAAGAATCTGCATTTCGCAGACAAGTTGAGAAGAGAAATGCCAGCTCAAAGTCACTTTCCACAGCCCAGAACATCTGCTTTATCCTTTTAACCTACCAGGAGACAGAGCAGGTTGAGAGGATATTTTCTTTATTAAATATATGAAGATGATATATTTTTTAATTATATTCCCTTTTTTTTTCCTCCCTACCCTTAGGCAGATACATTTTCCCCAAATAACCAGCTTATCTGCCTGGGTTTGAATCTCACCTCTGTCACCCTAGCTGTGTGACATTGAAAAATGAAAGCGTCAGTTGCTTAGCTGTGCCCTATTCTTTGTGACCGCATGGATTTTAGCCCTTCAGGCTCCTCTATCCGTGGGATTTTCTAGGCAAGAACACAAGTGGGTTTCCATTTCCTTCTCCAGGGGATCTTCCTGACCCAAGGATCGAACCCAGGTCTCCCACATTGCAGGCAGATATTTTACCGTCTGAGCCACCAGGGAAACCCACCCATGTGGTGCTGGGAAGGTCACTAAACCTCTCTGTGAGAGGAAGATAGCAACGCGTCTCTGATAGCGTTGTGAGGATTGAGTTCACACATATAAACACACAGAACTGGGTCTGTCACNTATTTTACCGTCTGAGCCACCAGGGAAACCCACCCATGTGGTGCTGGGAAGGTCACTAAACCTCTCTGTGAGAGGAAGATAGCAACGCGTCTCTGATAGCGTTGTGAGGATTGAGTTCACACATATAAACACACAGAACTGGGTCTGTCACACAACAGTTTCTTAGGCAAATATTTCCAATTATTATCATTTAAGATCGTATTTATTTCAAATTAGCTAACCTTTTTTTAAAAAAAACATAAGATTTATCTTAATTATAATTATGATACGTGTTCATTATTAAATATTCTTACAACACAGAAAATATATAAAGAAAATTAAACAGTAAAATTCTTCTTCCAAGAAACCTGCCGACTTTGAGCATCCTTTTGGACAGTTCCTGACTCAGCAGGACATCACACCGGAGATAAAGTTACACGCCTGGCGGCCCAGGACTCCTCCTGGATCTCTGTCATGGGAAGTGCTTCCTGCATCTGTGAAAACAGATTGGTGGTCTGTCTCCAGGAAATAATACCACTGAGGCCAGTGTTTCTCCACCGGGGATGAGTCTGCCCCTCATGGGGGACATTCAGCAGTGTCTAGAGACACTTTGGGTTGTTGCCGTTGGAAATAAGGGGATGCCACTGGCATCCAGTGGGAGGAGGTCAGGGAAGCTACTAAACTCGTACAATGTGCAGAACAGCCCCACGATGAATTATCTGACCCAAAATAAGCGGGGGAAAACCCCACTTTCAGGTTGTTTCATTTCTAGGAGATAATAAAAACTATAACCCGGAGGGTCAGTCAGCTAGAAAACAATGGTAGTGTTGCGCCTATTGAACTTTTAAATACTTCCGTACCGGTTTTCAAGGAGACAGATTTTCTTTTTTTGAACTCCAAAATCACTGCAGACAGTGACTGAAGCTGAAGCTCCAATTCTTTGGCGACTTGCTGCAAAGAGCCGACTCATTGGAAAAGACCCTGATGCTGGAAAAGATTGAAGGCAGGAGAAGGGGACAACAGAGGATGAGANAGACAGATTTTCTTTTTTTGAACTCCAAAATCACTGCAGACAGTGACTGAAGCTGAAGCTCCAATTCTTTGGCGACTTGCTGCAAAGAGCCGACTCATTGGAAAAGACCCTGATGCTGGAAAAGATTGAAGGCAGGAGAAGGGGACAACAGAGGATGAGATGGTTGGATGGCATCTTCGGCTGAAGGGACATAAGTTTGAGCAAACTCTGGGAGATGGTGAAAGGCAGGGAAGACTAACGTGCTGCAGTCCATGGGGTCACAAAGAGTCAGACGAGACTTAATGACGGAACAGCAACTGGTTTTCAAAGAGCTCCCAGCCCTCATGCCACACCCTGCTCAACCCCCTCTCTGATCACCAGAGGTTCCCAGGGTCCAGCGCTAAAGGAAAGACACCAGGCCCAGCAAGAGGAGGGCGCACCTCCAGGACCAGGCCTCCGCCTCTGCAGGACAGCTGTTGTGATTAAGCCCAGCCCCAGCCTGAGCAGCTGCTAGATGTTGGCCTTGCCCTTGGGTAACAGGAGAGAAGAGCCCAGACCGTGAGAAGCTTTGCATTCCACACATAGAAACACTGAACCTTTTCTTCACAAATATGTCCTGTGATGAGGAGGAGGAGGATTGGTTATGTTGAATTCAGATTAGCTCTTTTTGAAAAAAAAATAAAATAAAAACCTTAAAAGAACTCTGTTTTATCCTGATCATCTGTTAACACATGTTTATTATTAAACATTCAAAGGAAACAAGATTTTCTGATTGTAGTGAGGATCTCTGCTGATCATAGCTCTGCTGGAGGATGGGAAGTCCACCTCTCTCAGCACCAGGAAAAAAAGAGAGTTTAAGGGACTTCCCTGACAGTCCAGTGGTTAGCACTCCACGCTTCCACTGCAGAGGCCACGAGTTTGATCCCTGGTCGGGGAACCAAGATCCCACATGCTCTGCCGCGCGGCAAAAACATTTTTACAATGATTTTTTTTCTTTTTAAGAGGTCAAAACAGATGTCATCTCCCCACCTTATTCCCCACTTTACCTACCCCCTCAATGTGCAGCAGCAGTTCAGATGTGTCCTGCATAGCCTGTCTTTCATCTGCTCGTCCTTGGATGGGGCCAGGAGCCTCTCATGTTCTGCTTGGACCTTTGAAACAATTCTAGGAGAGAGACTTCAGCAGCCAAAAGCTGGGAAACTGCACAAGGAATATGTGATTATTTCTAAATGTTATCTTGAAAAGGAAATAAAGAGGCTTTGTTGAGAAACTTTCCTGCTGGTGTTGGCCCCTCAGAGTCCTGACCCTTCCACTCACTGCTCTAGAAAAAGAAACCATTAATTAACTCAGGCCCTGCAGAGAAGAAAAAGAATCCCATGATCTTTGGCCAGACACTCCTCCAAGACACAGAAAATCAAACTGTGCGTGCTGTTGTGCAGCTGGATTGAGGTTGGAACCGTGTGGGCATATTTCCCTGGAAATGCGCTTGGGACGAATGGCTGCCCAGCGTTGCACCACAAGGACAGCGCATACTTGATCTAGCCAGTTGTCTACAGCTGTGTGTTTTACTAAAATCACTGCAGAGAACAGCCGTATAATTCAATCTTTGTGACTTTTCCAAAAGGGTGGTTTCCTAGAAGTGGAATTGCTGGGTCCTGGGCTCCGGAGCCCACGCACTCATCACCAGCTATCCTTTTTCTGAGAGAGTGAAGACTCTTGGATGAACAAACAAAGAGAGAATTTTAAAGAAATCCCTGAAGACATGTTCCCAAATGCTGTGAACGAGGTTAGCAGCAAATGAGAAGCCTGTGGCAGCCACGGGCTGAATAGGAGCCAAGCCATACAGCCCAGGCAGCCTGATTTGCAGCTGATTCATCCCAGGGACCACTGCTTCCTCCCAATGGCAGAGCCCAGGTCATCTCTCAGGCCTGGGACCTGGTCACACCAGCTAGGAGGACCCTAGACAGGCTGGGGCAGGGGCTTTACCTGCTGGGTCTTCACCATCCAGAGGGAGGTCACTTCTGCAGCCTT
>SJYV01002448.1:1246557-1288253 GCA_006410875.1 Neotragus pygmaeus | reverse complement strand
AAGTGGGTAGCCTTTCCTTTCTCCAGGGGATCTTCCCAACCCAGGGATCGAACCCAGGTCTTCCGCATTGCCGGCCAATTCTTTACCAGCTCTCTTCCAGGGAGTCAGAAGGAAGTTGCTGACCTGTCCCCTGGGGGAATAATTGTATTAGTGATAAGGTGGCCTCTGGCGGCCTCGTCAGCAGATTCAAGGCTTTGGACTGAGTAATCCTTTGGTGTCTGCCCCAGCAGCTGTTGGTCACAGATCGGGGAGAAACCTCCCTCTCCCCTAGCCCTGCTAGACTGGCATCCTTTTCCCGCAGCACAGTCACACCTCTGGCTGGGCCCGAGGGCCAGGGTGAAACAGGAGCTCGGCTGGGATCAAAATGACACGAAGAGCCGATATAATAAAATCAAAACAAACTGTAGGAACAAGCAGGTCAAACACCGCTGGTACTGCCGGTGTCTTCTATTCATTTATTTTTTATTCTGTACCCACTCTAGAACACCAAGAAAAGAAGGACAAGCTAAAAATAAGCTTCTGTCTATTAAGTGCCTGGTGATTCACAAGCCCAGCTGACCTGATGCTCTGAACCTGCCCCCTGGAGTCTCCCATTGACTGAGGAGAAAAAGTGGACCTGGCATGAGGTCCAATATTAAGGACAATATCTGGCCCTGGAGATGCCTTTAGAAAGAGAGGAGTCAGGGCAGACTGCCTGGAGGAGGCGGGCCCTGAATGGGCCTTGAAAGATGGGAGCGATTGGGTAGATAGAGCAGGGGGGCAGGACAGCTCAGATGGAGAAGAGCAGAGAAGACTTGCGGGGGGAAAGAAGTCCCCTCCTTCTCTGCTTCCCCGCTCAGCTCTCTCCTTGACAGCCCCTCCCCGAGGCCTCCGACTCCTTCCTCGAGGTCCTTCCCACACACTTGCTGGGAGGAAACTGAGGAATCCAGCCACGGTGCAGTCCTGGTCCCACCTCCTCCCAGCATCTGCCTCCCTCTGGGGGCTTCAGGAAAAACACTGTGCCTGCCCAGACTGGCACCATCTTTACTCTCCTCTGGGCCTCAGAGTCCCTGGCTGAGTCCCTTTCCTAAGCCAGGGGCTTCAGACCTCATGTCTCCAAGGCAGTCCCCCTAAGCTCGGCTCTCGCCCCAGCTCCCTTCCACCTGCCTCCTCCCTCTCCTTCTGGACTGTGCTAACCCCTGCTGTGTCTCCTCCTCTAAGGCCACCACAACCCCCCTTGGCTCTAGTCTACCCAGTCTAGAGATGATGCGCCTGAGACCAAGAGGCAGAATCCCTTGCCAAACTCACACAGCCAGGAAGATGTAAAACCAGGGTCTGAGAGGAGGTATGCTGACTGGGAGACTTCCTGAAGCCCTGGGTTCTCTGATTCTTTTCAGGCGACCTCTCTCCAGGTCAAAGCCATCCCTCTACATATGCCCTGCACCCCCAGGCTTGCTCAGGGATTGAATATTTGATTTATACCCCATCTTCAGCTTCACCCTCTCCCCCTGCCTCTTTCTCCTCTGTATCTCTTATTATTAAGAAAAAAAAAAAAAAACAAACCTCCTGGATTTGAAGATGGAGGAAGGACCATGAGCCAAGGAACACTGGTGGCTACGGTAAATAAAATAGGAATGCATTCTCTTCTCTCCTGGGGCATCCAGGAGCATCAAAGTCCTGCCAACATCTTTGTGTCTGACTCGTTGCGACCCCATGGACTATACGGGTCATGGAATTCTCCAGGCCAGAATACGGATTCTTTACCAGCTGAGCTATTAGGGAAGATCTTCATTTTAGCCCAAGGAGAGCCATTTCAGGCTTCTGACCTTCTAAAACTTACAGATATTTATCCTAAGCTCCTAGTGTGGCCATTTGTTACAGGAACAATACAAATTTAATATAGATATCGTTCCACCAGATATCATCACATTGAGCTGAATTAAAGCCTTTCAATACAATCAATGAGCAGTGAAGCTATTTTGTGTTGAACTCTTACCTTAAATAGAAGAAAATTAGAGTCAGTTTGAAGAGGTTGTGCCCCATTAGCTGGTACAGGGAGTTTCACATTGCCTAAATGTAAATATTGTTTTCACTTTGAGGCCTGGGAGGATTTAAGATAGGGAAAGTAAACCATTATAAAAATTAAGATCACACATTATAAAAGAATAAAAAGGAGCTCCTGTTCTCAAATATTTTTCTTTTGATATCTCCCTAGACACGGGGAAAACCCTTTCCTCAATGCGGCCCTTCCTACAAACCCCTTGGCCCTGTCTCCTCCTCCTCTCGGCCCATTGCTCTGTTTCCAGTCCTCCCCAGCACTACCAACCCTTCCCAGGGCCTGCTGTCCCTCCCTCAGAACAACTCTCGCCATGGTGCCAGCGGGCCCCTGCTGCTAAAGCCCAGCAGAGTGGCTGCTCAGGGTCTTCTTGGAGAGTACCGTGGTGGAAAGTGGGAGTCTGGGGATAAGACACAAGTTTGAAACCCCTGTCTTCATCCCCAGTCTCCTCTGTCTCTCCGTAGCTGTGTGGCCCAAAGGGAATTGCTTAACCTCTCTGAGCCTGTTTCCTGATCTGTGAGTTGAGAACAATGATGATCACTCCTTAATAGGGAAGCTGTGAGGCTTGGCAGCATTTGTGTAAGCCCTCTTCTTAATGACGTCTTCTTCCTTATTACTGAGGATACAAACGACCTCCTAAGACACATGACCTGGTGGACGCCCCTATCCTTGAATCCTCCCCTGCCCTTGTTCCCACGACCCACGCTGTCCCGATTTCCCCTCTTAGCTCCTTTGCCAGCGGATCCTCCTTGGCCCAGACTTTCAGGATTAGGGGCCCTCAGTTCAGCCTCAGGCACTTTCCTCCAGCACGGGATGCTCCAAGTGGTCCCTTGATCCTGAGGTTTCAGGGACCATATCTGTATAGACAAGCCAGGAATGGGTTGGTTGTGGTGTGTGGAGTTGGTCTCCACACCAGAACTCTGGGGGAATCCATGGGTGAAAGTCCAGGGCAGAGACCCAGGCAGGAGTCTGGTGTGAAGTGGCCGTGGAAGCCGTGACTGTGTGTGAGGTCACCCGAGAGGAGAGTGGGAAGGTCTGCTGGAGTACAGGAGATGCAGACGAGTTCAGAGGGACAGAAGATGGTAAAGCCGTGTTCCAGAAGAAGTGGAAGAGAGAGGAGCTTTGGGAAGATGGGACTGACTAGTCGGGTTCAAGGCTTTGGGGGTTCGGTGAAGCAGGAGATCTTCCGGAGGAGGGTCCTGAGGGACTGCCTGTCGGGGAGGGGTGTAGACGAGGACAGAGGCAGAGGAGCCCAGGTCAGGGGCCGCAGCCCAGTGGCCTCGATCTTCTGAGGCCCCAGAAAGCGGATTACCCTGCAAAGCCCCTCGAGCTGACTTTCCAAATCCCCAATAGTGCTTCCCTGTCACAGGGAGGGTTAACCCCACTTACATAAGGGCCCTGCACCACCCGCTCTGTCCCCTTAACTCCGTGATTCTCCCAGAAGCCTCGCACTGTCCCCCTCCCCTCAGGCTCTAAGGCTAGGCCATCCCCTGCCCCAGATGCACTCAGAGGTGAGCCCAGCTCTGCTGAGGATGCATGTCATACACAGACCAACAGGGGGCCTGGGCATGGGGGTGGGGTGGGGGCAGAGGAGCAGGAGAGGAAAGGCTATTTGCTGAGGACTGCCCTAAGATCTCAACAACCCTGAGATACAATAATAATAACAGCCCCATCGTTTATTGCTGTTCTTGTTTAGTCTCTAAGTCGTGTGTGACTCTTTGAGACTACAAGGACTACAAATCGTAAGACTCCTCTGTCCGTGGGACTTCCCAGGCAAGAATACTGGAGTGGGTAGCCATTTCTTTCTCCAAGGGGATGTTTCTGACCCAGGGATTGCACCCGTATCTCCTGCATTGGCAGGATTCTTTACTACTAGGCCACCATGGAAGCCCCCCATCATTTATTATGCTCCTACTAAGAACCAGGCCCCAGAACACTTGGAGAATCATCTTAATTAGACCCAGAGGCTCTACGAGGCAGGTACTCTTGTCACCCCTTTTTCCAGAGACTGAAGCTCAGACAGGTTAAATCATTGCTCAGGGAGGCGTGGCTGGCTGTGGGAGAGCAGGGATTTGAACTTGGATCTGTCTTGGCTGTCTTCATCCTCGCTCCAAGGCCCATCCCCCACCTCAGAACCACCCCTGGGCTCGAGCTGGGGAGATTGAGTCTGGGGAAGCCGAGGAACCAGCCTGTCTGGAACTGTGAAGGCAAGTCAGGGTAGGCAGGCGCAGGGGCTGTGTCCCCCTCCAGTCTTACAGGAGACCCCATTGGGCCCAGTGCCCATTGCCTGCAGGCCAGCCTCAGACCCTGTATCTAACCCATTTCCACCTGTGATGGGAGTTGCCTCTGTAGGGGCATCCGGGCGCTGCTAGCCCTCTAGGGGGGCCCAGACCCTCAAATCTGGGCCCTAAGCAGTCTCTTATCAAGGAATTAGGTGAGAAGCACTGAGGCAGAAAGCTGGACTTACCCAGGACCAGCAGCGAGCACCCGTGTGTGGAGCCACACACACCTGTCCCAGACCCACTTGTCCTGGGGAAGGTGGAGTCCACACCTCCCTTAACAATTAGGACAGCTCGGGAGCACAGAGCACCAGGAACTGGGCGCCCGGGAGCTGGTGTGGGGGCAGCGGGACTGACCGGCTCCCGGGGGCACCTTGGTAATGCTGCAGGTGTGGCCGGCTGATCCCCTGTGGAGACAGTAAAGATTAAGAGGATCATAAGCTGCGTCCAGCACTGCCCTGGGAGAAATCTCCCCGAGCCAGAGCTGCTGCTGTGAGGGCAAGTTGGGAGCTCCTGAGTTTAGACAGAGGGGGCAGGAGGCAGGAAGGAGCACAGAGAGGAGAGGCAAGGGGGAGAGAAAGAGACAGAGGGCGACGGAGAGATAGAAGAGAGACAGAGTTTCAGAGAGTGAGGCAGGGGCTGGGTCCAGCTCAGGAATCCTGAGGCTTCCCTTAGGCAGGCAGAGGCTGCCCTGGGACCTGCCAGGACAGGCCGACAGCGCCCATGAGCTCCAACATGGCTGCAGCGGTGCCGGCGGCCGTGTCCACCTCCAGGAAGGAGTCTCCAGGCAGGTGGGGCCTGGGGGAGGAGCCGACAGGTATGGTTTTCCTTGAGGCAGGTGTAGACCCCTGGGGAGGAGTGTGGGGCACAGGTTTGCAGGGACCATGATAGGAGCCAGAGCAACTCAGGCCAAGCCCCCAGGGCTACAGGCAAGTGTAAGGAAACCTGCCAGGAAGCCCAGAATCCTGGACACACAGCTGATCAGATGGGAGAGGAAAGGAGAGAAGAGGGCCCTCAGAGGTCGGGAGCAGAGAACCCTAGCGGCGGTGTCCAGAAGGCTCTTGCGGAGGATGGAGCCTGAGCCCACCCTCAGAGAGGGGCCGGGAAGTGGAACAGAGAGTCACTTGTTGAGAACTGGCCACTGGAGAACAGGGAGGGGGTGTGACAAGGGACACCTTTTCCAGCTGGGAGAGACACGGGTGTGTCTGAACGTGGTGGACGGGAGCGTGAGGGCCGTGAGGGAAGGAGGGTGGAGGCGTCCCCGAGGAGGTGGGGATGGCGTGTGACTGGCCCAGCGCAGCCCCCACCCAGCCCGGGTTGCCCTTAGGCGTGGCCCCCTCGCTCCAGTGCCGCGTGTGCGGGGACAGCAGCAGCGGGAAGCACTATGGCATCTACGCCTGCAACGGCTGCAGCGGCTTCTTCAAGAGGAGCGTGAGGCGAAGGCTCATCTACAGGTGAGAGAGGGGGCACCCCTCCCCAGAGTTGTCCCCCCTCATCTAGAGGAGCCCCCCGGCCACTGAGTGAGCCTAGGAGGGAGGGAGTGGAGGATGCTCAGGGGAGAGGGGGCTGCAGCCACAGTGTCTGAAACCCATGGCCCAGGGCCCGGGCAGGACCCTGACTCCCTGGGGCTCCCCTCCACCCGCAGGTGCCAGGTGGGGGCAGGGATGTGCCCGGTGGACAAGGCCCACCGCAACCAGTGCCAGGCCTGCCGGCTGAAGAAGTGCTTGCAGGCGGGCATGAACCAGGACGGTGAGTCAAGAACCCCGTCCCAGAGAGGCGTGGCAGAAGAGACAGGGGTGCATGATCCGTGGGGTGTTCTGACCCTTCCCACCTCCCCAGCCGTGCAGAATGAGCGCCAGCCGCGGAGCACTGCCCAGGTCCGAATGGACAGCGTGGAGTCAGAAACGGAGCCCCGGCTGGAGCCCCTGGCAACCCCCCCTGCCCTCACAGGGCCCAGCTCTCGGGGGCCCACACCTGTGTCTGCAGCCAGAGCCCTGGGACCCCGGGCCCTCACGCCTCCGGGGCACCACCACTTCATGGCCAGCCTGATAACAGCGGAAACCTGCACTAAGCTGGAGCCCGAGGATGGTAAGTGGGCTGACGGCTGAGCTCCAGGTCCCACACCTAGGTCCCTGAAAAGCCACTTCTGCCTGCCTCGGAACAGGGGCTGAGGCGCAACCTCTCTTCCGACAGCCGATGAGAATATCGATGTCACCGGCAATGATCCCGAGTTCCCCTCGTCCCCATACTCCTCCTCCTCCCCCTGTGCCCTGGACAGCATCCATGAGACATCGGCTCGCCTGCTCTTCATGGCCGTCAAGTGGGCCAAGAACCTGCCGGTGTTCTCCAACCTGCCCTTCCGGGACCAGGTATACTCGTCAGCAGGGCTCGCAAGTCAGCCGGGCTGGGGGCGCACACCTCCTCGTGCAGGTGATGACTGGAGGGGCACGCAGCTTGCGGATGGTGAAGGCTGGAGGCACCCGTGCCTCAGAGTCAGCGATGGTCATGGGCACATCTCTCTGGGACGTGGCAGTGGGGGTCATCACCTAGGGGACACTGATGGCCAGGGATGCACAGGGACCAGACATTAGAAGACAGTGTCTATCCCTCTCTGGGTCTTCTTTCCTCCTAGACAAACCCTCCAGCCTTAGAGATGCTCTGTCTGCGTCACAGGGTGGTCTGCACACTGTGAACAGCTTCAGTGGGCAAATCTGGCTCCCTCGGAACACAAATGCCCCTCACTTCTGGGTTTGAGTTTCAGCCCAGTCTGTTCACTCCTCTGGGGTTCTCATGAGCAAGGCGACCTGTCAGGACCTCCAGGAGGAGAGGCCCGCTGAGCGAGGCAGTCCTTAGCCGGTGGTTTGGATGAAGCAGCTCAGAAGCGACGGAGTCTGCTGAGTATGGCCCACTTGGGATGCTGGTGGGGAGTGTCCCTGAGCTTCCCAGCTTCTCACGGCTCCAGGATTTGCCTGTGCTCCACCTCTACCTTTCAATGAAGCCCAGAGAGTGTCTTAGAGCTGAGGCACCTGGGCTGGATGGTGCCAAGTCCCAGAGCTCCGAGCCCCTGGCTGATGTGAAGCAGAGGTCAGAATGTTTTGGGTACCTGGGACCAGCCTGTCCTGTCCTAAGACAGCTGAGAACTTGGCAGAGGTTCCAGGCTGAGCCAGAGGAGCTGTGCATCCGTCATCACACTTGCCCTCACCCCCCTCTCTGGGCACAGGTGATCCTGCTGGAAGAGGCATGGAGTGAACTCTTCCTCCTTGGAGCCATCCAGTGGTCTCTGCCTCTGGACAATTGCCCACTGCTGGCCATGCCCGAGGCCTCTGCTGGCAGCAGCTCTCAGGGCCGGCTGGTGCTGGCCAGTGCGGAGACTCGAATCCTGCAGGAAACCATCTCACGGTTCCGGGCACTGGCGGTGGACCCCACAGAGTTCGCCTGCATGAAGGCCCTGGTCCTCTTCAAACCAGGTCTTTGTCCAAAGCTTAGAAAAGAGTGGGTGGGGATGAAGGCAGGGAATTTTTGTGACTTCCTTCTGCCTCTCACTTTCCCTCCATCGCCCCTCATAGACCTGAATATGTGTAGACTTCCCCGCAAGCAGGAGGGGAGGGCTGCATGGCTCCTGGGCTGCTGGGCTCTCCACTCCTGAGGCCCTGGCTGATGGTGAGGTGGGTGGGGGGCCTAGGAAGGAAGCTCACAGCTGCTGCTTCTCTCCAGAAACACGCGGCCTGAAGGATCCTGAGCACGTGGAGGCCTTGCAGGACCAGTCTCAGGTGATGCTCAGCCAGCACAGCAAGGCCCATCACCCCAGCCAGCCTGTGAGGTGACCTGAGCCCCTGCCTACCTGCCCATCTGTCCCTTCAGCTCTCTACCACCCTGCCCACCTTTTTGACACTGTCTTAGGGCTGCACTCGTTAGATGGTACAGGGATCTCAGTGCAACCAGCACATGGCTGACACCTACTGTGTGCCAGGCAGAGCACCAGGCCCAGGAATAGGGACCAAAATGCACAAAGCAAGCTCACTGCTTCTAGGGGATGCCCAGCACAGTGGCCACACTGAAGTTGAGGACCAGCCTAGCTGGTGCTGAGGGCTGCATGCATATGAAGGAGACAGAGACCCACTGCGAGGCAGGGTGCAAAGCACTGCTGAGAGAGATTTGTGGAGGCAGGGCTGGTGTTGAGGAAGGAGAGGGTGTACAAGGAGAGAAACTATCATTTACAAAGGGAGAGTATTAAGTGTTAGTCACTCAGTCATGTCTGACTCTTTGTGACCCCATGGACATTAGCCCACCAGGCTTCTCTGTCCATGACTTAAGTGGGTACCTAATCCCTTCTCCAGGGGATCTTCTCAACCCAGGGATCAAACCTTGGCCTCCTGCATTGCAGACGGACTCTTTACTGTCTAAGCCACCGGGGAAGCCCACAAAATGAGAGGGAGAGGAGCAAATATACATATGTTCTTAGGTCAAGACCAGTTTGGAAGGCAAAACTGATTGCCGCCAGTGAGAAGGTAAGGGTTTAAACCAGAACGGCTCTCTGGAACCAGCCTGCTCAGGACTTCGAAGGGCAGCAGAGGCCACATCTGGTCTGGCCGGCAGAGAGCAGCCACTGCAGATCACTGAGCAGGAGAATGCTTTCCACAGAGCTGGCTTCATGCAGAGGCGTGGTGGCGAGTACAGAGCATTCAACAGGAAGGAAGGCAGACCCTGCCATCATCCAGGGAGTCCCTGGAGGTCTGTTTGTGGGAATGGAAAGGCAGTGATGGATGCGGGAGCCTCCGGGCGTTGGGATGGCTCAGACCTGGTATTTGAGTGGATGAGGAATGAGATAAGAGGAGCTCTTTGGGGAAACAGGTAGAAGACAGAAAAGGAAAGTCAGGAGGAAGAGTTTTCAGGGAACATGACAAAATCTCTTGCAGGTGCAGATAGGGATGCACCAGCATAAGCAACAGGTGTGGACCCTAGCCTGGGCCTGGCTGTGTTTGGAAGACAATGGTTACTGGCCGAGACTCTGGGTGTGGGGATGGAGGGGCAAGAGACAGCGCTCTGGGACTGTCCAGCTTGCCCCAGCACCAGCGGAAGCGTGATGGGGGGTGTACGACAGCTCAGCGCCACCCACTTGGCTCTCACAAGAGAAACAAAGTACTGCAAAGCAATTTCAGTAGGTCTTTGGGAGGTGGGGGAGGCTTCCCATAGACCTCTGTGGTNTTGCCCCAGCACCAGCGGAAGCGTGATGGGGGGTGTACGACAGCTCAGCGCCACCCACTTGGCTCTCACAAGAGAAACAAAGTACTGCAAAGCAATTTCAGTAGGTCTTTGGGAGGTGGGGGAGGCTTCCCGTAGACCTCTGTGGTAGAAGCTGAACCTAGAGCTGTCCCACTTGGATGTGGCCTCCTGACCCTGAGCTATGACCCTGGCTGTGATACCTCCCATCCAAGGAAGGTCAGCATAATGCCCCTATTTGCCTCTCGGAACTTCACTATCTAGCTTCTCTGCACTAGGAACCCTTGCCTTGGCAAATGGTTCTCATTTAAAAACTACAATGACTTTTTTTCTGGATGAGTATATCAAGCCACAAAAATTTTTGATTTCACAACATTTTCACTAATGGTTACTCTTATCATCCTAGGTGGCTTACAGAGAATTTATATCTTTTTTCTCTCCCCACACCACGTGGCTTATGAGGATCTTAGTTCCCCAAACATGGATCAAACCCAGGCCCCATGAGTGAAAGCACTGAGTCCTAATCACTGGACCATCAGGGAATTCCCAGGAATTTATTTTCTTATTCAAATATATGTGGTATTAATGATCATGTAATTATAATAATAATTGGAGAAGGCAATGGCACCCCACTCCAGTACTCTTACCTGGAAAATCCCATGGATGGAGGAGCCTGGNAGGAATTTATTTTCTTATTCAAATATATGTGGTATTAATGATCATGTAATTATAATAATAATTGGAGAAGGCAATGGCACCCCACTCCAGTACTCTTACCTGGAAAATCCCATGGATGGAGGAGCCTGGTAGGCTGCAGTCCATGATTATATGATTATTAATTATATATTCACATACTATTAATGTAAGTAACTTCTTACTTTATAATCTTTACATGTAATAAACAATATTTATTCAGTATTTTTATCACACTCCTTCACTAAACACTGGAGGAAGGCCACAGTGGGTCCGGGGTAGGTAAATGGGGCCTTTCCTAGAAATTTCTCCTTACTCGCCCTGGGCACCTCTCATCTCTCCTCTCCATGCCCTCTGCCTCTCCTGGAATGGTGCTGTGCCCAGGACTCAGGCTCTGAAGCTGATAATCATGCTGTTGGTGTCCTCTCTCCTGTCCAGATTTGGGAAATTGCTCCTGCTCCTTCCGTCTTTGAGATTTATCACTTCTGAACGTGTTGAGCTCCTCTTTTTCCGCAAGACCATAGGGAATACTCCGATGGAGAAGCTCCTTTGTGACATGTTCAAAAACTAGTGGAAGTAGAAATAAAATGAGTGCAGCCACTTTGTGAAACAATCTACTGAAGCTAAAAATCTGGGCTACTCTTTGATTCGGCAATTGCACTCATGGATATGTGTACCTGTCAGAAATGTCCACCAAAAGATTGTTTGAAGCAGCTTTTTTCATAATAGCCCCAAACTGTACAGTGACAGTGGGATGGACTAATAAATTGTGGTAAATACATATTCAGTCGTGTCTGTTTGCAACCTCATGAACGGTAGCCCCCACCAGGCTCATCTGTCCATGGAATTCTCCAGGCAAGAATACTGGAGTGGGTAGCCATGCCCTTCTCCAGGGTATCTTCCCAACCCAGGGATTAATCCCGCATCTCCTGCATTGCAGGCAAATCCTTTACCATCTGTGCCACCAGGGAAACCTTATAAAACAGCAACAAAAAGGAATGAACCATCAATATTGTATGACAACATGGATCTATTTCAGACACAAACAAAACCATCCAGACCAGTTCTGATTATATAAAGTTTAAGAACAGGCAAGACTAAGCAATTGTTGTAGAAGTTAGAATAGAGGTTACCTTTGGGTAGGGGGTTGGGTTGACTGGGAAGGGGCCCAAGGTATGCTAAAAATGTTCTTCATTTTGATCAGGGTGGTCGTTTTGCAAACTTATTCACTCTTTAAAAATTAATTGCACCATGCACTTAAGATTTGTGCACTTTATTGTTAGACCTAAAAAAAAAAAGTGAAAAAATAAAACCAGGAAAATAAATGTGGCCAAGGTTCTTCCTTTGAGGACACTGATGGTGTGAGCACAGGGTTGAGTTCCATCTGGTTGCCACTCCAAGTCAGAGTCCAGGTGCCATGAATTCAAATCCAGTGAAAAATCTCCCGGAGGATTCAGCAACCCAGCTTCTCTCCAGATGGCATCCCAGCACCCCACAGCTTCTCCCCATCTTTCTTCCCCATCCTTCATCATCTCCCTGAAAATAAAGGTGAGCACCATGCAGCTCAACATAGCAGCCACAGGCACTCTTTGTGGAGGGGAATCTCCATCACTTCTTAATTACTTATGGAAAGATGAAGTTCAGACAAACCTCTTCCTTTTCAAAGGCAGATCCAGGAGACCTAGGAAAAAGTACTTTTTAAAATGTTAATACTTATGAGACACTAGATTCACCAAGACAGTGAAACGAGCACTGAATGTGTATTGTTATTTAACTCTCAGATTAATCTGGCAGAGGGATCAACTATCCCCATTTATAAGTGAAAATTAAGAGAGGACCCAACACTTGGTGTGACTCTACTTAACTATGGCACTGCTTTCTCCCCATGCCCCTCTGCCCCTGGAATCAGCTGAACAATTCTGCTCATTTTCTATCTCCAAAGAAGAAATGTTTAAAGCCCAGAAGAAAAAAAAAGCCTTGTGAGAAATCCTGGCGTTTCCCTGCCCTTTGGCCTGTGTATGCATTCTCCTCGTTTTTCAGAGATCTGTTGTCTTGATGCAGGAAGGATTGTTCAGAACACTCTGCTCTGGAAATGATGGTGAGACTGATGCCCAGAGAGGACAGAGTAGGGCAAATACAGCCCAGCTTAATCCCTTCCCACTTAAGCACTCAAACTACTCGAGACTCTTGAACATCTAGAAGCATCTGACTTGCCTCAGTTATTTGGGTCATTTAATGTCGATAATGCCATGATACTAGCTAATTCCCTATCCAAAGTTTTATCCATGAGGTTTAAAGGCCCCACATATAGGAAGTCTGAGTAAAGGCATATTAGCAAGAAGCATGGTTGAAGTATGACCAAACAGCCCCTGAACATTATTCTGCAGTCTTGCTTTTGGGAACACAAAACTGCAAAGGCAGCCAGCTGAAGTTCACATGCTAGTATCTGGGATGTGTGAACACACCAATTCTACACTGGGAGAGAGACTGGGACCTCCAGGAAGAAGTCTTAGAGAATTAGAGGAGGTCAGCTGAATTCAGTTCACTCACTCAGTCATGTCCGACTCTTTGCAACCCCGTGGACTGCAGCACACCAGGCTTCCCTGTCTATCACCAACTCCCGGAGCTTAATCAAACTCACATCCATCAAGTCAGTGATGCCACCCAACCATCTCATCCTCTGTCATCTCCTTCTCCTCCCGCCTTCAATCTTTCCCTAATGAGGGAAAGATTCAATATTTTCCTAATGAGTCAGTTCTTCACATCAGGTGACCAAAGTATTGGAGTTTCAGCTTCAACATCAGCCCTGCTGATGAATATTCAGGACTGATTTTCTTTAGGATGGACTGGTTGGATCTCTTGCTGTCCAAGGGACTCTCAAGAGTCTTCTCCAATACCACAGTTAAAAAGCATCAATTCTTTGGTGCTCAGCTNTGTGAGCGGCCAGGCAGTGGCTTAGGTTACAGATTTTTACAGGAAAGTTCTTTTTTTTTCTCTCTGGCTATCCCATGGTTTGGGTTGCTATCTCAAGTTAGCTCCCTCAGATTGCCCTCAGGGCAACTGCTTACCCTAAGCAATGCAGCCCACGCTTCCCTGTTCAGCCCTGGCTTGCTGGTGGTGGACACGAGCATTTGGGCTACTTCTCTGGGAGTTGCAGTTAGGCGTGTAATCTGTGGGGTTTTGTTTTGTTTTCCTCCCGGTTATGTTGCCCTCTGAGATTCCAAAACTCCCCACAGACCCACCTGATAAGAGGGTTTCCTGGTGTTTGGAAACTTCTCTTTTATGACTCCCTCCCTGGGACGGGTCTCCATTTCTCTTTTGTCTCTCTTTTTATCTTTTATATTTTGTCCTACCTCCTTTCTAAGACAATGGGCTGCCTTTCTGGGTGCCTGGTGTCCTCTGCCAGCGTTCAGAAGTTGTTTTGTGGTATTTGCTCAGAGTTCAAATGATCTTTCGATGAATTTGTGGGGGAGAAATTGGTCTCCCCATCCTATTCCTCCGCCATCTTAGGACCGCCTCCGATCTTGGTTTTCTGAATGTCGACTTTTAAGCCAACTTTTTCACTCTCCTCTTTCACTTTCATCAAGAGGCTCTTTAGTTCTTCTTTGCTTTCTGCCATAAGTATGGTGTTGTACATAAACTTAATTATCTGCAGCCAACCCAGCATCCACCCCCTCACCCTACCCCATGGCCCTTCTTAAGGTCTTGTCTTCATTGCAGAGATGCCAGTTAAGTACGTTTTTCAGGATCCCCTTCCCCTATGGTTTGCTAGTAGAAGACAGGCACTCACGTGAGATTTGTAAAGTAAATGAGAAGCCATTAATCTCTGGACACAGTCACAGCCAAATGTGTGGGAAGACAATTTTATAGCAACCTTCTTCAGCTTCTAGGCAAACTCTTGAGAACTTTTGGTTCAGATCTGCTGGCTTTCTTGACCTTCAGTGGGGGTTTTCTCTGACCTGCTTCCCCACTTCTTCCAATGTTTACATTAAGCTCCTAGTTCCTATCTCAAGTCCTTGCCACCTGAAATACACTGAGTGGCTTCTGTAATCCTAATACAATACAGCTCCCAGTTGATCTTAGGATTTACTCAACCTTTTGCTGTAAATTGGCCCTACTGAAACTCAGATGGGTAACAGCTCTACCCTAATGGATTTAGGGCCAGTGCTAGGGGAGGGGATACTATAAAAACTCTTTTCTGCCCTCGGTGCCAGAAACGTCTTTGATTATGAAGCACGCAGAGGTAGATTCTGTGGGCCTATCTGGGCCTTTCTTTTCAACTAGTGTTTTCAGATTTGTGAGACACTCTGCTGCTGCTGCTGCTGCTAAGTCGCTTCAGTCATGTCCAACTCTGTGTGACCCCATTGACAGCAGCCCACCAGGCTCCCCCATCCCTGGGATTCTTCAGGCAAGCATACTGGAGTGGGTTGCCATTTCCTTCTCCAATGCATGAAAGTGAAAAGCAAAAGTGAAGTCGCTCAGTCATGTCCGACTCTTAGTGATCCCATGGACTGCAGCCTACCAGGCTCCTCCATCCATGGGATTTTCCAGGCAAGAGTATTGGAGTGGGTTGCCATTGCCTTCTCCGGTGAGACACTCTACCCCTGCCCTTAAGGGAGTATTCAAATGTAGGAAGGGCAGAGAAAGACTCACAAGTTGCCAAGAAGCAACCATTTAGATTAATAAAACCTGAAGTGGGACCCAGATATTGTGGATGACTAGTCTCCATCTGGTGGACACCACTGGTTTTCCTCACTAGGATGCAAGCTCCATAGGGTGCAAGGGCTTTGGTCACCAGCATACCCCAACCAACTAGAGTGCTCAGTCAACACTTGTCAAATGAGGGATAAATGGCCCCACAGGGCCATGGGAAGTGACATACTTGTTAGAGTCTGAGATGTCTCACAAGATCCAATAAATATTACAGGTTTCTCATCAATGTTCATGGTTATGTCCTTGGCTCTAAGATGCTGTACTGTTATCCAATGTAGCTCTAAGATGCTATACTGTTATCCAATTTAGGAGAAAGAACAATTTTTTTAACAAGCAAAAGCTCTGATCTGTGTCTCCTTACAACTTTCTGCTCTTTCTTCATAATCAGAAAGGTTTGCTGTAGGTTTAGTTATCACATGGGGAACTTTCAAAAATGGCATTACTAGGTTTTATTTAGCCAATTGCTGCCGCTGCTGCTAAGTCACTTTAGTCGTGTCCGACTCTTCAAGACCCCATGGACTGCAGCCTACTAGGCTCCTCTGTCCATGGGATTTTCCAGGCAAGAGTACTGGAGTGGGTTGCCATTGCCTTTCTCCAGCTTCCCTGGTGGCTCAGGGGTTAAAGCATCTGCCTCCAATGTGGGAGACCCAGGTTCAATCCCTGGGTTGGGAAGATCCCCTGGAGAAGGAAATGGTAACCCACTCCAGTATTCTTGCCTGAAGAATCCCATGGACAGAAGAGCTTGGCAGGCTACAGTCCATGGGGTCGCAAAGAGTCGAACACAATTGAGTGACTTCGCTTCACTTCTCCAAATTAGCCAATTGAGGAAATCTTAAACAATCCACTATTCTTATTGTGTTGTCATGTAGAAAACGCAAACTGTAGATGTAAAACAATGTCAAAAAATGGAAAGGATGATCTCAGAATTTTTAAATGGAATAAATTTGATATTAGGGAAAAACTGACCACATTTTTTTTTTTCCAATTCCACTTTTTTTTTTTTTTTTTTCCAATTCCACTTTAGATTTGGTATTTGAGAACCCCTGATCACATTCAACTCTCTCATCCAAAATGTAACTGTGGGCACCTTTTGTCAGGTGCTAAGGATCTAAGTCAGGAAGACAGGTTCCTTTCTTGCCTTGGGAAGCTAAAGTCAGTTTTTTGATGTCACAAACACTGGGAGCTGTTGAGAACACAGGACATCTAAGCCAGTTCAACGGGGAAGAGGGAATTTCCAAGTAGAAAAGCCTTTTACACTATGACCTGAGTCAGTAGGAGTTACCCAGAGAAAACCTGGGGGAGGGACACACGTTCCAGACTGAAGGCAGATGACCTTGCCAAAGTCATGCAGGTGCAGGGGCAGAACAAAAAAGGACACACCAGGGCCCTCTACTAGCAGCTAGGCCTTTTTGGTGAGGATCCTCAAGGTAGATTTATTTTCTTCCCAGCTTAGCGTCCCTTATGGAAAACTCACAACTTGAAATCTCACCTTCACTTGAGCTATATTAAGTTCCCAATAACTACCATCTCTGTACTTTATCAATTTGGGGCTCAGCCCTTTGCTAAAAAAAATGAGCACCTTTATCAAAAATCATTGCTGTTCCTTGGGTTCAGGATGGACTGAATTGGGGTGGGAGCCAAGATGGTCAGAAAACAAACCACACATATTGCTGCTTCTGGAAGCTTTGTTCTTTAATGAGCCATGGAGTGACCTGTCCATCAAACTGCTCTTGTGTAGCCATACAGTGCATATTTAGAGTGGCACAAACTGTACTTTATACAACTGATGGCCCCAGCCCCACCCCCTGCCAAAAAAAAAAAAAAAAGGAAATCACAAAGTGCCTGTTGATTGCATCAGGAATGTAATCAGTTCTGTGGGTGAGACAAATCATTCTTTGTATAGAATTATTCTGTTAAACAGTAAAATGATACTATATTTCACAGGCTATGTCCTTTATAGAGTCTTTTATAAATTTACACTCAGTGTATTTATATAAATTACTTTAAATCAATTAATATAATACTTATCTGTAGTCCACACCTTTCCCTTAGTAAATACAATTACTTGGTTCCAAAGGTGCAACTTTTACATGACCTAAGAGGGACGATAAATAGACATTCAGTATGGATGGAAAGGTGATGGACCCCTTGGTGGGGCTTTTTTGACAACACTTTCAACCAAGAGACCAACAAGACCTAATAGATCCACCTCCATCGTCACTATTTTGCCCTTTACCACCAGATAAGATGTGGGAGCAGTTCCAGAGAAAAGTGGGTAACAGTATTTTAAGGGCATAGAAAGATAGAAAAGTGAAAGTGTTAGTCACTCAGTCGTGTCTGACTCTTTGAGACCATGGGACTGTAGCCTCTGTCCATAGAATTCTCCAGGCAAGAATACTGGTGTGAGTTGCCATTCCCTTCTCCAGGGCATCTTCCCAACCCAGGGATTGAACCCAGGTTTCTCACATTGTAGGCAGATTCTTTACCATGTGATCCATCAGGGAAGCCCCGAGAAAGACTCCCACAACACCAAGGAACTTTACTACCAAGGCTAGCATGGTGTTGGGGGACATGTCAACTGTCACAGAATTATGGGGAGCTGTCCCACAATTACGGGTAGACAAACATATCTGTCAGCACAGAATGATGCTTTTCCCAGTGAAAGTGAAGTCGCTCAGTCCTGTCCAACTCTTAGTGACCCCCAAGTGGGGGAAAAATGAGAGCGAGGAGAATGAGGAAAGCCAGCTGGAGTGTTTCTTTTTAAAATTGAAACTCTCTGAGCTTTGAACACATCCTGAGAAAATTTTCTCTCTTGTTCACCAAAGTGCTTGTGAAAGGTACACATTCCTTAGTTACAGTTTAAAAAAGAAAAATGTGGCCCACAGGCACTGAAGTGGGCCTGCAGAACCTTGCTGGAGCTCCTGTTTTCTGCATGCTTCTGGGACCCTCCATCTTTGACAGTGAAAACAACCCTACTGTGATGGAAAACAGGTCTCCACTAACTCCCATGAGAAGGGAGGACTCATATCCCACCCCTTGAATTCAGGTCCCTCTGCCTCCACAAGGCTCATATTGGGCTGTTACCTCCTTTGTATTCACAGAAACCCAGAGTGGCAAGATAATTGAATGGGAGGAAGTACATAGTGCATTACAAATGAAGCAAGTCACCTTCCTGAATCCTTTCTGTATTTACTTCATTTTGTGTATACCCACTTTGACCCTACAATTAAACTTCTCTGCTTCCATTACATTTTTCATGATAAGGGATACATTGGCTTTAATGGGGAGAATTAAAACTCTAGGCTGTCTCTGGGGCTGGGAATGTGTGGTAAGAAGAGAATGCTCTGCATTTTAGAGTATGGGCTCCAAATGAAGGGCTGCCTCTATGCTGCCACATATGGGTTTCCTTTGAGGCATTTGAGATCAATGAAAATGAGCAAAGGAGAAGCAAATAGAAAACACACATTTGACACATACAAATATTAAATATCTTCATTATAAGTGATTGTAATGCAGTATCAGCTGTGGTAACGTAACATGAACCACAGAGATGACCAGTTAAGATCAGAGGAGAGGAGAGAGAGCACTTGGTTCTGACAGTTGTTAGGTGATACGGCTTCATCTTTCTCAGGCCAACAATGCCCATTATTCTAGAGAACAGCAGCATGCTTTCCTTCAAAGGGAGGGTCCCGCCTTGGCTCTCCATTCTTAGCATTCCATGCAGCTCCCTTTCCCCACCCCTCCATTCTGAAGCTTGTTAAATGACTAGAAATCCACAAATCTAGCAACTGAAAAACAAATATTTATTTAATGTTATCCAAATTCAGGTTTTAGGTCCCTGAGAAAAAATTATAAAGTCTCTTAACATCCATCACCTGGTTCCTATAAAGTGACCTATCTGAGTAGTTTTTAAATTTTTTTTAACTGCCAAAAACTTGTTTTGCAAAACAACAGCAACAAAACAAAAACTCCACAAAGATTTAGAAGGGAGACCGTATGCCAAGATGTGTTTCCCAGGCCATTCCTCTAGGCCAAAGAAAACTACTCAACAGGGGTACTCGCTTTTTTTTGTATGGTATTTAACCGATGTCCTGGAACAAGTGGAAAGGGGTACTCAACATCGGCTGAAAACCACCTTCCCAAGAATAATGTGAGAGACTGCGCCTGGCACAGGGACTGGGGCACCCATGCAGACACAACCATGCTGAGCGGCTGGGTTCTGCTCTAGGAGATGATCTGAAATTCAAATTTTTAAAGACCTTATTTACCTTTATTACTCCTCAAGGCAGCATGAACAAGGTGACAGATGTTTGCAGGCTATAAAATCGAACATGTTTAGTTACTAACCATCATCATTCTGGAAATTGACAAAGACTCCTTTTCCCGAGGTCATTTCTGAACCCCACCAGGGAGAGGAAAGCCGCCTGCTACCTGGAGCTGCCACTTGGGATGATATCTGTGTCTGGCCTCTGAGGCTCGACAGCAGCCACAGAGGCAGTGGCATGAGGTTCACTGTTGTGTAACAGGAGAGACTCTGCCTTATTAATGAAAGTCCTCAGGTTTCTATAACTTCATCTCAAAGAAGTATGAAAAGGAAGAATAACCAAAATTCAGGTTACAGATGGTAAAGGCTCTTTTTTAGAACAGTGCATGTGGTAGTTAGACAAGACGCATTTAGTAACTTTAAAAAAGAAACATTTTCACATACTTATCTCAAGAAAGGGTATCATGTTTCATTTCCCATATATTATAAATAGCAAAAACAGACTTTTAATCCCACAGACACTAAGAAGCTTAAAATGCTTTTATAACTCAGGTACATGGAGACACCCAGTGGTAAGAAAAATGGTTTGACTTTTCCCTCAACCCAGGGATGTCTGGCTCTCACCACCACATCCAATGGCCCTTAATCTGTGGGAAGAAATTCTATCGGGAGGAAGGAAGCATAAAGTTAAAAAGAAATATGCACACTATACATATATATATTTACAGTAAACTTCAGTAACCAGAATATTAACAAAAATAGCTTCAAGTAGTCCTTGATTTTTTTAAAAATCTATTTAATACTGATAGTCTGAGGAAAAAAAGATAAAAGCTAGATGGGTCATATTAAAAACTTATCTTTTTTTCTTTTTTGGCAGCTTTCTGTAATGTTTATTCATGCAGTGCTATGTGTGAATGCTTGGGGAGAAGTGATTTAAGTGGTCACATCATTTGTGTGAGCTCATGGTGGAAATCCACCAGCAGATAAACAGGTTCATATATGGTCTTCAGTTTAATCTATACAAAGAGAAAGGCCTGGATAAATTAGAATGAAACCCTCCTGTTTAGGGATCACCATGTCTCTGGGACATTTAAAATATATTAGAGGAACCTGATTCTAGGATCAGGGGATATAAGAACAGTATGGCTATTGAAACTTCGGCCCATGCAATATTTGGCAGGAACTAACCAGCGGTTAAACCAGCATTGATTATTATGACATCAAACGTCGTTGAAAAACAAAACAGGTCTTCTCTTCTTCGTTGGATAACCACAGAGGTCTCAAACATGCTCTGATGGCTTGATGGAGACAACTGCTTTTTTTTTTTTTTTTACTTTCCCCAGAATATAACATGGAGTGTTTCTCAAAAATCTTAAAATAGAGGGCTTAGGCTTTTTGCTTACAAATCCTTGGAAGAAAATTATATTCTATACCAGCTCCTAACTATCCCAAAATAAACCCAAAGGATTTTGCTTTCATGGTTAAGAAAGGTTTATATGTTTTCTTCAAATGTTAGAAATCAGTGGGTCCCTCTAGCCCACAATGTCCCCCTAGTTCCACACTCACCTCTGGGAAGGGAAAAAGGGAAGGAGGAGAGGCAACTACAAAGACCTCCACAACTGACCCAAATCCCAAGGCCCTGGGCACTCTGTTCAGCGAAATCTCTAGCTGGATACAGCAGCCAAGGCACAGCTGGTACCATCCCTGGCAGGCTTCAGAGAAGACTTTCTGCTTCAGCAGGAGGCCCACCCGGGACTCAGCACACAAGGTCTTGGTTGTATGCTTGGGCAAGAGGCAGGACCACAATCAGGATGGATATTGTGGACCAGGTGATGAAGCCCCAAGATGAGATGTGTTTACTACCCTGTAGCCATAAGGGACACACATCTGCCAGTTCAGACCATAAACTCATTATTCCCAAAGAGAGCTAGCTGTTGGGCCGAGCTGCAGTCTGGGTCCACAGTTTTCCTGCGGCCAGACACAACTATCCCCTCTGGGGTCTCTTTGGTTTTCTGAGGTGAGTTTTTCACATTCTTTAATTTTTGTTTGCCCTTTTCAGGGTTGAAGGTTCCTCTGCTGATGAACTGAGGCTTGTCTTCTAGGGATTTGGTCTGGCCCGATGGCCCTTCCACCCCGAGGGCCTCACCAGCTGAGGAAGCTCGGTAGAAAGGAGATTTGGAATAAATCTGAAATCGTCTTCTGGTCCCATGAGAAGATGCAGTGCCAGATGAACATAAAGAAGAGACTGAAGAGTCCACTGAATCCAGTGAGTCTTGCTGCTTTTTGAGCTGCTTCCGCAACTTGCTTGAAGGTTCAGACTTGCCAGCTGCCTTCGTAGAGATAAGGGCTAAGCTTCTCTCTAATGCAAGGAAGAGACCGAAGCTGTAAATGACAGTTCTCTCTGAAGCACATCATTGTGTGATGAAGAGGTGTCACTGCTCACATGTAAAGTGGGTGGGCTAAGATCTGGAGGGTCCAGGGTGACCTGCTTTGGGCACAGTCACAACTCAAGAAGACTTAACCACCCTTCTCTACACCATCCATATAGTTTCAGAATTAACCCTGAGGAAGCTGGAGTGGGACCAGGCCATTAGAAGAGGCCTACAACCATCCCCATCATTTAAAACACTGCCAGAATATGTAGTAAATATCACATCTCGTGGAGACATGGCAGGCAGTTAAAGACTTCCTTGGGTCCAGTCCCATCTCATAGCAGGGCACGGCTCCCACTACCTACCCGTAGAAAATGGGTCATGAGTCAGTAAGACAGCATGAGCTATGACTGCTGGCTTTCCTCTGTGGTAAATACAAGGAAACACTACATTACAAAAGAACTATGTTATACTGAAGGCTTGGTCTGATGAACAATTTATACACAAGTCTCAGGAGGACTGGTATATTTCAGCTCCTTAGGACTTTGTCATCTTTTCATGTAAGGTCAAAGGCCTTCTTCAAAGACACTGTCTTTGCTTGGGAATCCTTATTCCTCCTCTGCAAAACAAATCTGGAGTTTTGGTCTAACATGTTCGTTTACCTGATTTCTCAGAGATGGCACCTTCAGACTCAATATTCAAATTTTCTGAGCTATCAGCAGTCCCTATGGAGGCCTCAGACTCAAGGGTTTCATCATCAGAGGCACGTGGTTCCAGGACAAGCATCTCAAATGTTAGTTCTTCCCTGTAAGATACAATCAACAAATCACTAACATTTGATAAGAAATGGAAGGAAGCCAACAGGAAAGCAGACCTTCTGTGAATGTCAGGAATTTAGGTAGCAAAAACAGTCCCATTTCTTACTGTTCCCTTCCAGGGTGGTGATAAGGACCTGAATACCTGATGGGAAGAGCCAACTCATTGGAAAAGACCCTGATGCTGGGAAAGATTGAAGGCAGAAGAAGGGGATGACAGAGGATGGGATCGTTGGATGGCATCACTGACTCAATGGACATATGTTTGAGCAAACTAAGGGAGATAGTGAAGGATAGGGAAGCCTGGCATGACTTAGCAACTGAACAACAAGTCACAGTCACAGTGAAGGTTCAAGACAGCAAAGGCTGGGACCTATAATGGGGCTAAGGGTGAGGCAGAGGAAGATGCTAAACCTGTAAGATCCTTTGATAAAATGAACTCTGGGCTGCTAATCAGGAGATCGGGATTCTAAACTCACTCTAAACTCATTCATAATACATCAGGAAAGTACTTTCCTCTTTATGGACCTTAACTTTCTTATCCACAAAAACAAAGAGATTAAACTAGATGGTCTCTAGGATTCCTTCCAGCTCTTAAACTATTTTCTACAAAATTTTATTAGCTGCTACACACTATATCCTCTACCTTCTTTGGCCAAGGAGAGACCTCTAGATCTCCTAAATGAAATAAAACAGACTGACCTCTTCTGTCCTTTTAAACCTTTGCCATCTCCACTTAAGACTACTATTCTCTATTCCTTCTTATCAATCACTCACCTCCTCTCAGCCATGCCTCCTCATTCCCTGGAAGTCTTTGGTACCTGGCTCCTAATCTTACTTTCTCACTACTGCCTGACACCACTCTGATTCATTTTAGTCAATATCTTTGTTAAAAGCTCATGTTGATACCCTAACACCAAAGTTCCTTTACATCTGCAATTCCTAATAACCTTTTCTCCACTCTATGTAGGCAATGCTCCCCAGTGGGCAGACCCTGGAGTTTGTCGACCCACTCCTCCACTCTGTCCACTGCCTCCTTATTCTTCCAAGTGTAACTCCATTTCCATCGATTCTCCTTTTCAGAGCCCTCTTAGCTTCTCTTCCACTCTACCCAGCTTTAAACTGTTCATCCTTTAATACCTCCAAAACCTGGCTTGAGGTTCATGGACAATCTCTGCAAGGGGAGTCTCACCAACAACTCACTGTTGCAGTGACAACTGTCACGAGCAATGCACAGGCACATCTCTGAGACTATACACTCACATATTTTCATTTCTCTGGGACTTGCACCTTCCTGGCAAATTCCTATTCATCCTTCAATACTTCCAATGCCATTTTCATCAAAGCTGAATTAGCTCCTCTTTTCAGATCATTTCTGTATCAAGAGCTAGCTGCTCATCAAAGTAGACCATTTTTACCTTATCATGTTCAGCACAGTTGAGCCCTAGCTGCTTTTTCAGCTTGTCCAAATTCTAGAAGCAATCCTGACAAGCAAAAAGTACTTCAAAAGACTCATAATCTCTCATGAATCAAGCTCTCAGACCTGGGATCCTGGAACTCACAAACAAAAATCCCCTTAAAACTTGAGTCATCACTGACAACCAGTACACAGTACCTTCAGAGAGAACCACAGGATGTTCACATTATACCCAAGAAGTAGTGTTACCATCCTTGCTCCAGGGACGGCAGAGGTTATTTGTCTCTCTCCCAATTGCAACCAATTTCCCTACCTGGTGTCCCCACACCTCCAAGAATTGCTGCCTTACCCTGACCATCCAGTTGCTGACCCCATGGTTATACTGATCTTCAGATAGTAATGTTCCTTTATGGAGTTCTGAGTCATCTTAGCCTGGAAATCTTTATTCCTCCTTTAAAAGAAAAATTTGTCACCAAGACTGGTGACCTGTTAGGAATCTAGGCTAAGACTGACACACCCTGTCCAGTCAGCCTTTTGAACATCTCCACTGTAGCAGCTTCAGATTTAGCTCACGAGCATCCTTCCCTGAGGTGAGAACTTTCACACTGCTACCTGAGTACAGACAGCATGTCCTTGTCATCTCCACATCCCCTGTACCCTGACGTAGAGTCTGACTCACAATAAGGAAGAATAAACAGAGGGCAGGAGGAAGGAAATGGAAACAGGTAATGGTTGCTTGCTTTCCTTCCGGCGACTCACTTCTCTTTCTGCAGATTCTCAATCTGCTCGGTCAGGACTCTCTCCTCCTGCTGCATAGCTGCCTGCTGCTGCTCTGTGATGTCAGTCTCCAGGGCCGCCTCACTAGACAAGGTCTCTTCCGTGACATCAGACATGGAAGGCAACCGAACCACAGCAGGAGAAGACGGACATGGATAGTTTCCTCGACAAAGACGCCCCTTGCCCTGCAAAGAAAAATACACGTTGAAGGTAAATGGAGTGACTCCATCAGTTTTACTTGGCCCAGTTAGGATAACAAGTGTAATATTTCCATCACACCTGGTGAATGGTGGGAATTAAGTGGAAGCATTCTATGAGACCTAAAATATTTAATGAGATACCATATCCATCAAACACATTCAAGCTAAGTATTTCTTGCCAGAACACTGGAAAATGGGTAAGTTTGTGGGTGGGAGTGTAAGAACACACCATGTACTGGGATGAGAGTCTCTTTTTTGACTAAGGTATAGTTGTTTTACAATGTTGTATTAGTTTCTTCTGCTATACAATGAAGTGAATCAGCTATATGTATACATATATTCCCCTTCCTCTTGAACCTCCCTCCCTCCTCCCCTCTTCTACCCCTCTAAGTTATCACAGAGCTCCAAACTAAGCTCCTTGTGCTATAAAGCAACTTCCCCATTAACTATTTTACACATGGTAGTATATATGTATCAATCCTAATCTGTATAATGATATGAGATTCTTCTATTAATCTAAGCTATCTCCTGCAAAACTAAATATCCTGCAAATTAAATATCCACACATGGCTATTTAAATTTTAATTAATTAAAGTTAAATGGGATGTGGGGGAGGGATAAATTGGGAGATTGGAATTGACATATGTGTAAATGACATGTGTGCATACTACTATATATAAAACAGATAACTAATAAGGACCTACTGTACAGCACAGGGAACTCTACTCAATACTCTGTGATGGCCTATATGGGAAAAAAAAATCTTTACAAAGAGTGGATATATGTATAACTGATTCACTTCACTGTACACCTGAAACTAATACAACATTGTAAATCAAGTATACTCCAATAAAACTTTTTTTAATTAAACAGAAGTAAAAATTTAGCTCTGCAATCACCCTAGCCAGATTCCAAAAGTTCAATAGCCACAGGTGGTTAGTGACTACCACAAGGAAAAGTGCAGAAATAGAGCATCTCTATCATCAAAGTTCTGAGGGACAACACTGCTCTGTAGGAAGACTATACAAAACAGGTCCTAAAGCTCAGTTTTATATTTTTTTAAATACCATTTATATATTATAGGGTGTTAGTGAGAGATATTCTCTAAGAACAACTCAAGAAACTTCCTTCTTGAGATCAGAGGGGGAATAATCTCATTGCTTTAATTGGTTACTTTGTATGTAACTTTAGCCTCTGAAAATGACAATTAAACCTCCTGCTGAGAACAACTGGACCAAACTTGAAGGCACTACAGAGTTAGCAAGGCAGACCAAAGAGAGGTCGGCCCAGTATTCAGGGCTACTTTATATTTAAGAAGAGGCAGATGGAGTCTGAACAGAGCTTCTGACAGACTACAGCAGGAGTCAGCAAAACATGGCCCGTGGGCCAAGTGTATCCTAATGTCAGATTGTGTAAATAAAGCTTTACTGAAATACTTTTCTGCTCATTAATTCATGCATTGTCTATGGCTCTTCTGCAGAATAACAGTAGCACTGATGGTTGCAACAGCTTCTATGTTCCACAAAGCCTCAAGTATTTAGGCTATGGTCCTTTATAGAAAATTTGCCAAACTCTGGGGTAAGAATAAGAGTCCAGACCCAGGCAAGGGTGTGAGCTGTAGTCGGGAGTTGAGAGTGGACTCCAAGCATGCCTGATGCTGGGACCCCTAAGGTTTATAAACTGAAATTATTATAGTCATTGCAGATACTGCAGGCTAGCTTCAAGTTGTGTGAATGGTTCAAAAAAAAACTGTAATCCCTAAAATTGGATATAAGTAATCTCAGATTGCTAGTGTCCTAGAACCTAGAACCTGGCAGAAAACAATGAAAACACTGGAGGAAAGTAATACCATCTTAGGTTTCAAAATATTTTTACAAATAATTTTTAAAAATACTTTGCTCACATACAATAAAAGGTAACTAAGCACAAAAAGAGACAAGACAATGTAAATGGAAACCAGTAAAAACAACAGAAACCCTCAATGACACCAGATACTGTGACTTTCAGAACAGACTTAAAGTAACCACGCTGAAAGACATGGAAAGACATAGTTTAACTAGTGGACTGGAATAGGTCAGAAGAAAATATAAAGAATCAAGCAGAGAAAACAAAACACATTTTTTTCTACAAAAATTCAATAAAGAAGATAAAGAGGACACAATAAAAAGATCTACCATATGCAAAAAGACTACTAGGAGAAAAGAGAGATCCTATAGGAGAAATACCAAGGAAATAAAAGCAGAACATCTTTCAAAACCAATTAAAGATATCAACCTACTGACTGCAGAAATCTTCAGCCTCTAGGAAAGATAAACATTGGGTGGGCCAAAAAGTTCATTTGGGTCTTTCCATCTGAAGTTATAGGAAAAGCCCAAGTGAACTTTTTGGCCAGTCCAATAAAAAGAAGTCCATACCATACCTAGAGACAGCTGCTAAAAATTAAAGGCAAGAGAAAATCTAAAAAGAAGTCAGGAAAAAAAAAATGTTTCTGCAACAAAGAAGCAACTATTTGATTCAAGGCTTACTTTTCAACAGAAACAATGGAAGTCAGAAAACAACAAACAGTATTTCCAAAAGAGGAAAGGAAAAAGTAACTGCCTGTCTAGACTTCTATACATTGCAAAAGCAGCCTTCAAGAATGAAGTTTAAATAAAGACGTTTTCAGACATACTAAGATAGGAAATCTGTCACCAGCAGATCTGCACTAAAGGGAGGGCAGACAGAAAATGACCCAAAGAGAAAAGTCAAGGAGAAAGAAATGAAGAGCAGTGAAAACAGTAAAGATGTAAGTCTAAATGAATTTTCATGAAACAGAAGGATAATATATTGCATTTTAAATACAGGTAACTTAAAACATCTGCATAACAACAGCAGCAATATATCATACAACAGCTAAAGCATATTAAAGACCTTGCCCTATCTAGGGAAAATATAAAAGCACCAACTGACTTTGATAAATCACAGATGTCTGTTGTAATCTTTAGGTTGAAAACTAAGAGTAAAAAAGTATAAAACTTTAAAACTAAGGAAAANAAATTCCAATACTTTGGCCACCTGATGTGAAGAGCTGACTAATTGGAAAAGACCCTGATGCTGGAAAAGATTGAGGGCAGGAGGAAAGATGTGTATAAGAGACAGCCAACTGACTTTGATAAATCACAGATGTCTGTTGTAATCTTTAGGTTGAAAACTAAGAGTAAAAAAGTATAAAACTTTAAAACTAAGGAAAAAATTGAATATAATATGTAGTCAAAAGAAAAAGGAAAAAAAGAACAGGACAGTCAAGAAAGAAACAAAACATATATCCGGTAGGAAAAATTAAAAGCACAAAATAAAACAGTAGATTTTAATCCAAATATATCAGTGATTACATTAAGTAGATTAAATGCTTTAGTTAAAACCTGAAGATTATCAGACTGTATTTTAAAAAAAGAAAATTCAACTATAGTAAGTTTACAAGGCATGGATATAAAATATTCAAAATTCAGGAAGGCTGAAAGCAAAAATGCAGGAGTAAAAGACATACCATGTCAGCACAGAGAAAACAAGTGTATACAAACAAATCAGTAAAGTAATAGACCTAAACAACTTAATAAGCACAAGTTATCTAACAGACATATAGAATTCATGACCTAACGACTACAGGATATTTTAAAGCACACAGAGCAAAGACAATAATACATTTCCCAGGATTTAAACAGTTTATCTGACCTTTAAAGTAATTTCAAGTAAGTTTTCTGATAGTACAATTACAAAGAGAAAACTAAAAATCCCTATGTATGCAGAATTTAAGAAACAGATATCTATGCATCAAGAAGATGTGATACATATATGAAATAATGCAATTTGCAGCAAGATGGATGGACCTAGAGACTATCATACTAAATAAGTCAGAAAGAGAAAAACAAATGTCATATGACATCACTTATACATGGAATCTAAAATATGACACAAATGAACTTATCTATGAAACAGAAACAGATTCCCAGACACACAGCACAGACTTGTGGTTGCCAAGGGGGAGAGTGAGGGAGAGATGGATTAGGAGTTTGGGATTAGCAGATATAAACTATTATATATAGAATGGATAAATAACAAAGCCCTACTGTATAGCTCAGGGAACTATGTTCAATATTCTGTGATAAAACCATAATGGAAAAGAATATTAGAATGACATATGTCTATAAGTGAATCATTCTGCTTTATGGCAGAAATTAACACAACACTGTAAATCAACTATACTTTTGATAGTTGAATAAAATTTTATTGACGATTTTGAATAAAATTTTTAAAAAAGGAAAAGAAATAGACTTCTAAAATACCCATAGCCAAAGAAGAAATCACAACAAGAATTTTAAAAGTCTTTGAACTAAACAACAATATAAAAATCTGTGCGATACAGTTTAACCCTGTTGATCTTAAAGTTATAAGCTTTATATGCATACATTAGAAAAAAAAGGTTAAAAATTAAAAAGGTAAGTACTTTAGAAAACTTTAGAAAAAAGGTATCTATTTTAGAAAACTAGGGAAAGAACAACAAAATAAACCCAAGGAGAAAAAAAAGGAAATAAAGAGTAAATAGACACTAGAAAAAAGAGGACCAAAGGCAAATGCAGCTCTTTGAAACAATTAATAAAGAATTTTAAATGCTGGCAAAATTGATAAGAAAGAAAGAAATCACAAATAACCAAAAGCAGGAATGAAAAGGGGGGCATTATCCAAATCTAGTAGACATGAAAATGATAAGAGGCTACTATGAACAACTCTATGTTAATAAATCTGAAATTTTATACAAAGTAGAGAAATTTCTACAAAAGTCCAAATAACTAATACTGTCAAGGAAATAAAAAAATTTGATTAATTTTATAAACTTAATCTATAAATAAAATCTTTATAGAGAGAAAACTGGAAGCTTAGATGATTTCACCAGTAAACAAGAAGAAATAAAACACAAATTCTCCCTCAGAATTAAAAATAAGGACTACTCTCCTGCTTGCCACAACTAGAGAAAGAAAAGCCCACACAGCAATGAAGACCCAGCACATCCATAAATAAATAAAAATTATAAAAAAGGACTACTCTCCAACTCATTTCTAGAGGCCAGCATAAACTAGATATTAAAACATAGGACATTAAAAGGAAAGTCTATTAAGGGACAATTTTCAAACATAGGTGCAAAAATTCTAAATATACTATAAATCAATTTCAATAAAAATCCCAAGACAATTTTTGTGAAGCTGATTCTATAATTTATATGGCAATATATACAGAGCCAAGAATAGTCAAAACACTATTGAAGAAGGTAGAGTGACTTGTTCTAGCAGGTATTTTTAGAAAGCTATACTAATGGAAATAGTGGTGTGGATACAAAGATAGTCAAAATAGACTAGAAAGAGATCCATGAATATAAAGACCACTCCCTACATTGTATCACGTACAAAAATATTTTCAGGTGGATTATACACTTAAATGTGAAAGGCAAAACAATAAAGCTTGTACATGATAATGATAAAGATTATCTTCATAACTTAAGATTGTAAAAAAGTTCTTAAACATGACCCTAAAAGTACTAATCTAAAGAAAAAGATTGGTAAGTTAGGCTACATTAAAATTAAGAACACCCTGTTCAATGAAAGACACCTTTAACAGTAGAAGAAGAAATTATGCAACGGAAGTAATCAATAAAAGGCTTATATCCAGAATCTATTAAGAACTCTTTCAAACCAGAAAAAGGCAGACAACCCCATCAGAAAAATGAACAAGAGTTGTGAACAGGTCCTCCATCAAAGAGGATATCCAAACTGCCAACATACTTACGAAAAAGTGCTTAAGCACATTAGAGTCACAACACAGAAATTTAAAATGAAATCCTAATGATACAAAATCACTGCAGATGGTGATTGCAGCAATGAAATTAAAAGACGCTTATTCCTTGGAAGGAAAGTTATGACCAACCTAGACAGCATATTAAAAAGCAGAGACATTACTTTGCTGACAAAGGTCTATCTAGTCAAGGCTATGGTTTTTCCAGTCGTCATGTATGGATGTGACAGTTGGACTATAAAGAAAGCTGAGGGCCAAAGAACTGACGCTTTTGAACTGTGGTGTTGGAGAAGACTCTTGAGAGTTCCTTGGACTGCAAGGAAATACAACCAGTCAATCCTAAAGATCAGTCCTGGGTGTTCATTGGAAGGACTGATATTGAAGCTGAAATTCCAATACTTTGGCCACCTGATGTGAAGAGCTGACTAATTGGAAAAGACCCTGATGCTGGAAAAGATTGAGGGCAGGAGGAAAAGGGGACGACAGAAGATGAGATGGTTGGATGGCATCATCTACTCGATGGACATGGGTTTGGGTGGACTCCGTGAGTTGGTGATGGACAGGGAGGCCTGGCGTGCTGCAGTTCAAGGGGTTGCGAAGAGATGGACACGACTGAGTGACTGAACTGAACTGAACTAATGATACATCCATTAAAATGGCTAAAATTAAAGAATCTGGCAATATAAGAGCTGGGAAGGAAGCGAAGCAATTGGGAACTCTCATACATTGCTAGTACAATACAACTATTTTGGAAAAAAGTTTGGCATTATGGACTCAGGATTAAAAAAAAAAATATATATATATATATATATATCCTGTGACCCAGTAATTGCACTCCTGTATAACCCCCACAAAAATACATCCATGTCACCATCAAAATTATATGTATCAGAATGTTCATAGAAGCATTACTCATAATTTCCCAAAACACAAGCCAAATGTCCATCAACACTAGAATGGATTAACTGGTATAAGCATACACTAAAATACTATTACAGTAACAAGTATGTGCTATAATGAAACACAATAATATGGACAAATCTTACACATATAAGGTTGAGTGAAATAAATCAGATATAAAATACCTATTATATGAGTCCATTTATATAAAGCTCAAAAACAGAACTATAGTGCTCAGGGATACACAATTTAGTGGGAAAACAACAAAGAAACAGAGTAAGTGATTAATATAATACTCAGATTATTGCTTACTTTGCGGGGAGAGAAAGGATTGTGATTGGAAAGAGAAAGATAAGAGCTTCTGGGGGTTCTATATCTTGACCTAAGGGTGGTATACATGGATGCTCATAATTCATTAAGACATGTATATATAATATATGTCTCTGTGCTTTTCTATATGTGTCATATTTCTCAATAAAGCCAGTTCCTCTTCAAAGCTAGTTATTTATGCAAAATACTACTATCTTTTGAGAAGATCTGTCTCAGAAACAGAAATTGCTGAGCTAGCTCAAACGACAAGGTGAAAGTGGAGGGTAGTTCTAAAGACATTCAGGCTCATTCTTCCAAACGTATGCCCTCCAAAACATGCAACAGGAGGATGACAAGATTGCTATTCCACTTTTAGTTCTGGGATCAAGAAGTGAGGAATATGTTATGAAAGCCCTCAAAACAAAGGATCAAATCTCACCATATGTATGGAAACACAAAAAACCTCGAATAGACAAAGCAATCTTGAAAAAGAAAAATGGAACTGGAAGGATCAACCTTCCTGACTTCAAACTATACTACAAAGCTACAGTCATCAAGACAGTATGGTACTGGCACAAAGACAGAAATATAGATCACCAGAACAAAACAGAAAACCCAGAGATAAATCCACAAACCTATGGACACCTTATCTTTGACAAAGGTGACAAAAATATACAATGGAGAAAAGACAATCTCTTTAACAAGTGATAATAGAAAAACTGGTCAACCACCTGTAAAAGAATGAGACCAGAATACTATCACCATACACAAAAATAAACTCCAAATGGATTAAAGATCTAAATGTAAGACCAGAAACTATAAAACTCTTAGAAGAAAACATAGGCAGAACACTCTTTGACATAAATCACAGCAAGATCCTCTATGACCCACCTCCCAGAGTAATGGAAGTAAAAACAAAAATAAACAAATGGGACCTAATTAAACTTGAAAGTTTTTGTGCAATGAAGGAAACTATAAGCAAGGTAAAAAAGGGCAGCCTTCAGAATGGGAGAAAATAATACCAAATGAAATTGATAAAGAATTAATCTCCAAAATATACAAGCAGCTCATGCAGATCAATACCAGATAAATGATTGATCCAATCAAAAAGTGGGCCAAAGAACTGAACAGACATTTCTCCAAAAAAGAAATATGATGGCTAATGTGCTTTGTTGCTCAGTCGTGTCCGACTCTTTGTGACCCCAAGGACTGTAGTCCACCAGGATCCTCTGTCCACAGGGTTTCTCCAGGCAAGTATACTAGTGTGGGCTGCCATGGAGTTCACTGGAGATGGCTAAGAAGCACATGAAAAGATGCTCAACATCACTCATTAACAGATAAATGCAAATCAAAACCACAATGAGGTACCAACTCACACCAGTCAGAATGGCTGCCATCAAAAAGTCTACAAACAATAAATGCTATAGAGGGTGTGGAGAAAAGGGAACCCTCTTACACCACTGGTGGGAATGCAAACTAGTATAGCCACTATGGAGAACAGTGTGGAGATTCCTTAAAAAACCAGAAACAGAACTGCCATACGACCCAGCAATCCCGCTGTTGGGCACACACACCGAGGAAACCAGAACTGAAAGAGGCACATGTATTCCAATGTTCACTGCAGTACTGTTTACAATAGTTAGGACGTGGAAGCAACCTAGATGTCCACTGGCAGACAAATGGATAAGGAAGTTGTGGTACACATACAAAATGGAATGTTACTTAGCTATGAAAAAGAATACACTTGAGTCAGTTCTAATGAAGTGGATGAAACTGGAGGCTGTTATACACAGTGAAATATACAGAAGTATACGGAAAGAGAAACACCAATACAGTGTATTAATGCATATATATGGAATTTAGAAAGATGGTAACAACGACCATATATACAAGATGGCAAAAGAGACACAGATGTAAAGAACAGACTTTTGGACTCTGTGGGAGAAGGCGAGGGTGGGATGATTTGAGAGAATACCATTGAAACATGTATATTACCATATGTAAAATAGATGGCCAGTGCAAGTTCAATGCATGAAGCAGGGCACTCAAAGCCAGTGCACTGGGACAGCCCAAAGGGACAGAGTGGGGAGGGAGGTCGGGTGGGGGGGCTCAGGATGAAGGGACACATATGCACTTGTGGCTGGTTCATGTCTACATATGGCAAAAACCACCACAATATTGTAAAGTAATCAGCTTCCAATTAGAAAAAAAAAATCAGTCTGCCAATTTAACAAAGGATGACTCCAGATAAGACAGCATTGTGGAATGGAGGCAGAGAATGGGGTTTTGAGTGTTAAAGTCCATTATGACTAGTCAGGATCACATTATAATCGCCAAGACATCTTTCTCATTACATATGATTTTGACTATTTTAATGAAGCTAAATGAACAACTTAAACTTTATGTGATATAAAAGCCTGAGGGAGCTGGAAAAAATCTGAGCTTATCCCTAGTATTCACTTTCCAGTATTCAATAAAACAGCTGCCTGTGTTCTGAGTTTATATCATCACCTGGCCACCTAAGTACCTCACAATGGGTTAGTTAAGAATTACTTAACAGAGCTGAAGAAAATCAAACAATCTTTCTAGGTATGATCTCTCTTAAGATAGCATTAAATAAAGATTAAGAAAGAACTCCTACAGCCCAGAGTTCTCTTACAAGGTCAGAGAAAGTAAAATTTAAAGTTAATTACATAGAGCTTTTAGAAACATGGGAAAATGTTAATACTGTGTTAAGTAAGAACTGGGCCATAAACAAGTATATCACAGGTTCTCTTAAAATCTGCAAATACATCAAGGTATTTCCCAAGTGGAATAATATCCTTTATTCTCTATACTTTTCTGTACCTTCCAACTTTTCCATAATAAGCACAAATCAGTTTTTTTTAATGAGTTTTTTTTTTTTTTGTAGCAACATTTACTATATATTCTTTTCGAGTGTTTTTACTCATAATTGCTCTTTTACACTCAACAGACTGAAAAAAGGCAAATATTTACTCTGCATTATGATAAAAACAGATTTGACCTCGTGGACTCCCTGGAAAGAGCAGTTAACACTCTAAGAAGTGGTTTATAGTAACCTTTTCTCATTTTCCACTAGATAGCTGGTCTTTCTCCTATTTATTTATAGGGGCTTTTGCTCATTCAGTTCAGTTCAGTCGCTCAGTCGTGTCCCCATGAATCGCAGCACGCCAGGCCTCCCTGTCCATCATAAACTCCTGGAGTTCACTCATATTCATGTTCAGAGTCAGTGATGCCATCCAGCCATCTCATCCTCTGTCATCCCTGTCTCTTATACACATCTAGATGTGTANTTCAGTTCAGTCGCTCAGTCGTGTCCCCATGAATCGCAGCACGCCAGGCCTCCCTGTCCATCATAAACTCCTGGAGTTCACTCATATTCATGTTCAGAGTCAGTGATGCCATCCAGCCATCTCATCCTCTGTCATCCCCTTCTCCTGCCCCCAACCCCTCCCCCAGGATCAAAGTCTTTTCCATTGAGTCAACTCTTTGCATGAGGTGGCCAAAGTACGAAGTTTCAGTTTTAGCATCATTCCTTCCAAAGAAATCCCAGGGTTGATCTTTTGTGATATGATTTGTAAATATTTCCTAAGGTATATTATTTCCCTTTTGCTTTGCTATCCTCATTTTGTCATGCATAACTTGATAACTATGCCAATGAACCTATCAACTTTTAATGGTTTTATATAACAGAAAAACCTTCTCTACTCCAAGATCAGAGTATATTTTTCTATCATAATAGGGATTTCATTGGTTTTGATTGATCACATAGTTCATTGAACAATGTATACTTTACCACACTTACTGAAAGATCTATAAAAACATATTGTAAATCCTTTTCTGAACAGTTATCCCAGGGACTTTTCAGCTTAAACTTTAAAGAAAAACTATTTCTAAAACTAAGATTTTTAACTACAGTTATTTTTAAGTGTTGATGAGTATTAAGTCTAAAGTCTCACTAATCCATGATATAATATACACAATATTCAGATTTCCAACCTCTTATCAACAGTTACTAGGAAAAGTAATTATGACAGAAAGCCAAGATCAAGGATCCGGTGTAAGACATTAGTATGCTTATGGAGAGTTAACTATTTTCAGTTTGTAGAGAAAAATAAACCAGCACTTGATTTCACCCTTTCAAAATGGGAGGAGGTGGAATTCCCTTCTTAAAAAACATATTTGTAATTGAACTCATGGAAACAGAGTAGACTGGTGGTTTCCAGGGGAAAATGGGTGACAGTGGTCAAAGGGAACAAATTTCCAGCTATAAGATGAATAAGTTCTGGGAATACGATGTACAGCATGCTGACTACAGCTAACAATACTGTACTGCATATTTAAATGCTGCTAACAGAGTGAATCTCAAATGTTGTCAACAGCAAAAATAAAAAAAGAAGCAACTATATGAAGTAATGTGTTAACTAATCTCATTATGATAATCATTTTATAATATACACATATATCAAATCATCACACTGTACACCTTAAACTTACACAATGTTATATGTCAATTAAATCTCACTATATACACTGGGGGGCTTCCCTGGTGGCTCAGATAGTAAAGAATCCACCTGCAAAGGGGGAGACCTGGGTTCGATCCCTGGCTTGGGAAGTTCCGCTGGAGGAGGGCATGGCAACACACTCCAGTATCCTTGCCTGAAGAATCCCAATGGACAGAGGAGCCTGGTGGGCTATAGTCCATGGGGTTAAAAAGAGTTGGGACATGACTGAGTAACTAAGCACATAACACACTGGGAGAAGAAAGAAAAAACCAAAACACATGTATTTAGAGCTCTAAAAGAGTGCATTTTAAAAAATGCAACATATATACACTGCTGTATTTTACATGGATAGCCAACACAGTCTTACTGTATAGCACAGAGAACTCTGCTCAATGTTATGTGGCAGCCTGGACGGGAGGGGGGTTTGGGGGAAAACAGATACATGTATATGCATGGCTGAGTCCCTCTGCTGTTCACTTGAAAATATCACAGCATTGAGATGTGTATAAGAGACAGGTGAAGTATATATAAGTATACAGAAAGAGAAACACCAATACTAATACCAATATTAATGCATATATATGGAATTTAGAAAGATGATAACAATGACCATATATACAAGGCGGCAAAAGAGACACAGAAGGCNGCATTGTTAATCAGCTATACTCCAATATAAAATGAAAAGTCTAAAAGACTGATTTAAAAATAATTCTAGATTGTACAAGATGTACAATATAGGGCCCACTGACTTAATAAATTATATTAATTTGATCACATTTGGTTTCAGTTTCTGTGTTACCCTAAGGTGAGTGTTTTTAGTTTCTTGGGTAGCCACTTCAGTTTGTTTTCCTTTTGCTCCCCTTTTTCACTTTGTTCCTATTTTTTCCCCTTAAGATATATCCTTTTCCACTTCCCATTATGTATTTGTTTCCATTTTTGTAGAAAAGGTGGAGCTGATAACATTTTTCATCTGAAAGGGCAGTTAAGCTCCATAGTCAGGTAGACCAGTTGAAGTTGACAGTGATCAGACACATTAATTGAGAATAATCAAGTTACACCATGCAGGAGATAGCTGACATACTCAAATATCTAAATCAAACACTGGAAATCATTTGCACCAGCTTGGCAAATCACTTTGATGTTTGCATTCCATATAAGTTAAGCAAAAAAACAAAACAAAACAAAACTCTTCTTGACTATTTCTGCATGCAATTCTCTCCTGAAACATAAAGAAAATATGCAGTTTTTAAAACAAATTGTGATGGAAGTGATGTGATGGATGATGTGTATGCTGTATAATAATGTAGGATGGAAGAGTTTGTGGAACAAGTGAAATGAACCACCACCACCATTCCAAATGCTGGTATTCATCCAAAGAAAGTGACGTAGTGTATACAGTGGGACTGGAAGCAAGTGCTCTATATTGAACTCCTTCTAGAAAACCATTAATTCCAACAAGTACTGCTCCCAGTTAGACCAACTGAAGGCAGCACTTCATGAAAAACATCTGGAATCTTTGCTCAAGAAGATAAGTTTTGGCAAGATGGAATTATGAAGTTGCCTGTAAAATGGCAGAAAGTGGTGGAACAAAATGGTAAATGTGTTGTTCAATAAAGTTTTTGGTAAAAATTAAAGATGTACCTTTTATTTTTACTTAAAAAACCAAAGAACTTTTCGGCCAACCAAATACCATGTTCACGGACTGGAAGAATTAATATTGTTAATATCACCACACTATCCAAGGCAATCTACAGATTCAATATAATCTCTATCAAAACGCCTAAGAAATTTTTCACAGAACTAGAACAAATAATTCTAAAATCTGTATGAAAACATAGAATATTCCAAATAGCCAAACCAATCTTGAGAAAGAAAAACAAAACTGGAAGTATCACATTCCCTAATTTCAAAATTTACTGCAAAGCTATAATGACCAAAACAGTCTAGTACTATAAAAGACATATAGATCAATAGAACAGATATAGAGTACCCAGAAATAAACTCATGCTTATAGTTAATTGATCTACAACAAAGAAAGCAAGGATATACAAGAGGAAAAGATAGCTTCTTCAACAAATTGTTTGGACAACTGGACAGCTACAGGCAAAAGAATAAAACTTTCTCAAACCATATACAAAAATAAATACAAAATGCATTAAAGACTTAAAAGTAAGACTTGAAACTCCTAGAAGAAAACATAGGCAGTACACTCTTTGACATTGGTGTTAATATTTTTTTGGATATATCTCCTCAGGCAAGGGAAACAAAAGCCAAAAGAAACAAATGGGACTACATCAAAATAAAAAGCTCTTGTATAGCAAAGGAAGTTAACAAAATTGAAAGGTAGCCTACTGAAAGAGAGAAGATATTTGCAAATGATGTATCTGACTCGAAGAACTCATACAACTCAACTTCAAACAACAAAAAACCTAATTAAAAAATGAGCAGAGCACCCATATAGACATTGTTTCCAAAACAACATTTAGATGGCCCAAAGACTCATGAAAAAATGCAGGACATCACTATCATCAGAGAAATGCAAATCAAAACTACAGTGAGGTATCACCTCACACCTGTCAGAATGGTTATTATCCAAAAGACAGCATGTAAATGTTGGTGAGGATATGGAGAAAAGGGAACCCTTGCGCACTATTCGTAGGAATGTAAATTGGTACAGCTGCTAGGAAAATACTATGAAGGTGCCTCAAAAAATTAAAAATACTACCATATTATCTTGCAATTCCACTCCTGGGTATTTATCATAGGAAAACAAAAACACTAATTCAAAAAGATCTATACACCCCTATGTTCACTGCAGCATTATTTACAATAGTCCGCATATGAAAGCAAGTTAACTACTGACAAAAGAATGAAGTGTGGTACTTGTACACGTACACACACATACACACACACACACAAACACACACAGAGGAATATTACTCAGTCATAAAAAAGAATGAAATCTTGTCATTAGCAACAACATGGATGGACCTAGGCTATGCTAACTGAAATAAGTCAAACAGAAAAAGACAAGTAATGCATGACTTCACTTATATGTGAAATATAAAAAGTCACAACAAAACAAATAGATTAATAGATACAGAGAGGGATGAATTAAACAGGTGAGGGAGATTAAGTGGTACAAACTTATAAAATAAATAAGTCACAGGGATGTAATGGGGACTAAAGTCAATTATAATATTAAAAACTCTGTACAGTGACAGGCTAGACTAATAATGGTGGTCATTTTGTAATGTATACAAATATCAAATCACTATGTGCACTGCAGCATTATTTATAATAGCCAGGACAGGCAAGCAACCTAAATGTCTATCAATAGAAAAATGGATATAGAAGATGTGATACTTATATACAATGGAGTATTATTAAGCCATGAAAAAGAATGAATGGAATTGTGCCATTTGCAGAGACATGGATGGACTGAGAGTTATAAAGAGTAAAGTAAGGCAGAAAGAGAAAAACATCATGCAGTATCATTTATAAGTACAATTTAGGAAAATAGTACACACCAACTTATTTGTAAAGCAAACAGAGAAACTGACATAGAGAGCAAACTTACAGATACCAGGGAAGAAGGGTGGGTGGGATGAATTGGGAGACTGGGATTGATATATATATATACACCACTATATATAAAGTAGATAACTAATGGGAACCTACTTGATAGCACAGGGAATTCTATTCAATGCTCTGTGATCACCTAAATGGGAAGGAAATGTAAAAAATAGGGGTGTATGTACACATATAACTGATTCACTTTGCTGGTAAATCAGAAACTAACACAACATTATAAAGCAACTATACTCCAATAAAACTTTTTTAAAAATAAAAAACTATACGTGATAATATCTTATAGTTCTAAATTGGTCAAATAATAATATACTTTAAAGAAGTTTCCAGCCCCACATCCTGAGGTCAATAAATTCTGTAATTTCAAGAATTAAAAAAAAAACATCAAACCACTATATTGTATACTTGAAATATATACTGGAAATCAATTACACTCCAAATAAAAAATAAGTATAATTAGAGGACGTATGTAGGTTATAAGCAAATACTATGCCATTTTATACAAGGAACTTGAGTGTCCTAGAAATTTGCTATCTGGGAGGGGGTCCTGAAACCACTCTCCTGTAGATACTGAGAGAATATCTTCTAGAACTTTTATTTTTAAAGTTTCCATCTTTGATTCATCTAGATCAACATTTGTCTCATTTTTTCTAAAATATAGCTACCCTTTTTTCCTTCACCATTTATAGAATAGTATACCTCTGAAATGCCAGATCTCCTTTCTTTGCACTTGAGGTGTGACTTAGGAGGCTAAAGATATAACTAACACATTGATGGCTGTGTGTCAGTATGGACTGCTACAAGAACTCTGGCATAAAAGGAAGATCTTATGTTGTCTACTGGCATGCTGTGATTCCTGTCCCATATTCTTCTACATGATCCTCATAAGTGTAGCCCATGGTAGCCTTATGAGTCTGAAAGTTTAGCTGAGTTTCAACAGATCCTCTCTCCATCATGTTGGGTGTTACAACAATAAATGAATAGATGAATTTGGGAAGAACTGACAACGTTTATAAATTCAGTCTTGATTTTCAAATCATTTATTTGTTTAAATCTTTTGTAATTCTTGGGGCCTAAGACTTTCTCCATATAAATCTTCAACATTTCTTGTTCTAGATTTGTTTGTTCAAGATATTCCTTGGTATTTTATGTTGCTGTTTTGAATGTATGTACATGCTAATACAATATATGTGTGAGCATTCTTCTATTATATCATCCAACTGGTAGTACAAAATCATACATTGTACCCAGATACTTTATCATTTGTAACTGCTTTTGAGTTGATTCTTTTGAGTTTTGCATGTATATAATAATAATGAAAATGGTGATAATTTTACCTCTTCTTCTACATTTAATATCTTTGATTCCTTTTATTATCTAATTGCACTAGCTAGAAGGCAATGGCACCCCACTCCAGTACTCTTGCCTGGAAAATCCTATGGACGGAGGAGGCTGGTAGGCTGCAGTCCATGGGGTCGATGAGAGTCGGACACGACTGAGCGACTTAACTTTCACTTTTCACTTTCATGCATTGGAGAAGGAAATGGCAACCCACGCCAGTGTTCTTGCCTGGAGAATCCCAGGGATGGGGGAGCCTGGTGGGCTGCCATCTATGGGGTCACACAGAGTCGGACATGACTGAAGTGACTTAGAAGCAGCAGCAGCAGTTCCTCCAAAACAAGGTCAAATAACAGTGAAGAATAACAGACAATGAGGGTAACCGCCTTTTCCTAATTTTAATTAGAAAGTTTCCAATGTTTCT
>SJYV01002448.1:1216455-1244803 GCA_006410875.1 Neotragus pygmaeus | reverse complement strand
GTGGGGGGTGGGAGGGGAATAGATATATTTTATCATGCTAAGAAACTACAGATACATAAGCATATTTTAATAAGAATATAAATATAATATCTATAAAATTATATCAAATGCTTCTTAAATATCTATGAGGATAATATAATTTGATTTTTTTCTACAGATCAACTGTGTGTGTGTGTGTGTGTGTTGTGTTTAGTTGCTCAGTCTTGTCTAACTCTTTGTGACCCCATGACCCCCATGCAGCCCACCAGGTTCCTCTGTCCATGGGATTTCCCAGGCAAGAATACTGGTGTAGGTTGCCATTTCCTCCTCTAGGGGACCTTGCCAACCCAGGGATCGAACCTGCATCTCCTGTATCTCCTGTATCTTTCCCTGCTGAGTAACATGGTGAATTACGCTATTAAAGTCATTCTTGCATTCCTCAGTTAAATCACATTTAGTAAAAAGTTCAGGTTTATGGGCCACTGAGTTATGGTTGATAGTATTTTAACTTGGGATTTTTGGATTAATATTCACAGATGTAGCAGTTTTGAAATTATATATCAAATGTTTTACTGATATACATACATATCAATATGTATTTATACATATGCATATATGTGTGTACATAAAGACATATATGTAGAATTATACATATATTTATGTATCAAGTGCTGTTCTATGGCTTACATACTCATTTAATTTCTGAGTTTGGTACTATTAACCCCAGTTTATATATGAGAAAACTGAGGCTTGGAGATTAAATAACTTGACCATGTTACAATAGCTAGTAAAATGGTGCTGAGATTTAAACACAAAAGTTTACTTAAGAGCCCACTCTATACTGTTCTGCTTTTAATACTTTTACATAAAATTTGTAAAAGTGTTCTTTGAGGGGGATGTTAATAAGTTCCAATGTTACACTCTTTCCATAATGTTATACTCTTCCTGTCAGCACTGGAATACCTTTAACTGTATTGTATTTTTAATTGGTAAAATTCCTCTTTGAAACTTTATGTCTGGTGTTTTTAAGAGAGGAAACTCTTAGAAACCTGATGGCCTCTCAAGACCTAAAAGGAACAGATCCAAACTACTAATCCTGGAGTTTAAGAACCCAAAAACTTATTTGCTAATTCATTACATCTTATCACTCTCCCCTTCCTTCATTCTTACCAAGAAATCTTATATTCCAGCCATTGAAGTTTGTTCAGTTTTCTCAGGCATTAAGTTATCTAGCTCTCTGCTTTCCTACAGCTTTTTGAACAGACAAGGTGAGATTTAGCAAACTGAACTGCAATTATTTGTATCTTTGTTTACTAGATTACTAATTTATCTATACCACCAGCACCTAGCACAAGTGCCTAAAACACAGGTGCACTGTTATACTTTAGGTAAAAAAAAAAAGAAAGAATAAATGAAACTGAATCAAAGAGTAGGGGGACAGATCTCATCTTGCAGAAGAGGATAAGAAGGAAGTGTCTAAAGTGTTGTCTAAAAAGAGAAGTATCTCTAGAGAAATATACTGAAGGTAATCTCATTTTTATTAGTAAAGTTTAAACATATTAAATGGATTTATAATACTGAAATGAATCATGTTTTAGCTCTATAAAAATCTTCCTAAAATAACAAAAGAAATATTAAACTGTGAATACCTTAGGATTGTCATAACTTCACTAAACATACAAAAGGAAAAAGTTCAAGGGAGATACAAATATTCTAAAATATTAACATAAAATTGTGATTTTCTTCTTGCTTTTTGCACTTTACCCTACTGTTCAAATTTTTCCACAAACAATATGAAACATGTATGTCAATGCGAGATGTGTATAAGAGACAGGAACTAGAACAAATAATTCTAAAATCTGTATGAAAACATAGAATATTCCAAATAGCCAAACCAATCTTGAGAAAGAAAAACAAAACTGGAAGTATCACATTCCCTAATTTCAAAATTTACTGCAAAGCTACAATGACCAAAACAGTCTAGTACTATAAAAGACATATAGATCAATAGAANATATACTATAAGAGAAAAAACAATTTTAGTGATTTGAAAATGCTAAGTACATAGTAGTTTATCTTTCAAGTTCAGTGAGAAATTATAAAACTGTTTCTTTAAAAGCATTAACTATTATACAAAAGTATAATACTTTTATTATATTATATAATGCTCAAAATTCTCCAAGCCAGGCTTCAACAGATTGTGAACTATGAACTTCCAGATGTTCAAGCTGGATTTGGAAAAGGCAGAGGAACCAGAGATCAAATTGCCAACACCCGTTGGATCATAGAAAAAGCAAGAGAGTTCCAGAAAAACATTTATTTCTGCTTTATTGACTATGCGAAAGCCTTTGACTGTGGATCACAACAAAATGTGGAAAATTTCTTAAAGAGATGGGAATACCAGACCACCTCACTTTCCTCCTGAGAAATCTCTATGCAGGTCAAGAAACAACAGTTAGAACAGGACATGGAACAACTGACTGGTTCCAAATTAAGAAAGGAGTACATCAAAGCTGTATATTGTCACCCTGATTATTTAACTTATGTGGAATGCCGGGCTGAATGAAGCACAAGCTGGAATCAAGATTGCTGGGTGAAATATCAATAACCTCAGATATGCAGATGACACCACCCTTATGGCAGAAAGCGAAGAGGAGCTAAAGAGCCTCTTGATGAAAGTGAAAGAGGAGAATGGAAAAGTTGGCTTAAAACTAAACATTCAAAAAACGAAGACCATGGCATCCAGTCACATCACCTCATGGCAAATAGATGGGGAAACAATGGAAACAGTGAGAGACTTTTTATTTTCCTGGGCTCCAAAATCGCTGCAGATGGTGACTGCAGCCATGAAATTAAAAGGTGCTTTCTTCTTGGAAGAAAAGCTATGACGAACCTAGACAGCATATTAAAAAGCAGAGACATTACTTTGCTGACAAAGGTCCGTCCTAGTCAAAGCAATTGTTTTTCCAGTAGTCATGTATGGATGTGAGAGTTGGACTATAAAGAAAGCTGAGGGCCAAAGAACTGATGCTTTTGAACTGTGGTGTTGGATAAGACTCTTGAGAGTCCCTTGGACTGCAAGGAAATCAAACCAGTAAATCCTAAAGGAAATCAGTCCTGAATATTCATCGGGAGGACTGATGCTGAAGCTGAAACTCCAATACTCTGGCCACCTGATGCAAAGAACCGATTCATTGGAAGAGACCTTGATGTTGGGAAAGATTGAAGGCGGGAGGAGAAGGGGACGACAGAGAATGAGATGGTTGGATGGCATCACCAACTCAATGGACATGAGTTTGAACAAGCTTGGGAGTTGGTGATGGACAGGGAAGCCTGGCATGCTGCAGTCCATGGGATCGTGAAGAGCTGGACATGACTGAGCAACTAAACTGAATTATACAAAACAGCTAGTATTAAGCTTTAAATATGAATTTTTTAAAAAGGACAGACAAGAATGAAATGAGACTATTTAACAATCAATTTTTAGAATGCAAATGGTAGATCTCACAGCAAAAAACATGCATATGGAGCCACCATGACTCATTCTTATCTAATATTCCTTACTTTCTGTTCTCTAAACACTCAACACCCCTGGATCACTCACTCTACTGTTTGTAAATCTTCATCTTCTCTTCTCTCACATATAATCCTACCATGCCAAGACCATACAATTCTTATATTTCCTTACTCCATAACTTCTGCCTTTTATTCCACAAACCTAATTTTCAAGTTTCTTGAAAAGCACCCTTGCCAGACATTACTGTGGTTCTTCCATTCCTATGGAATTCTATCTAAAAGAATTCCCTATATAATCTTTTTTCCTGTTTGTCCACATCTGAGAGAATAAGACCATTTCAAGGCTTCAAAAAAAGATGCTCCTTTCACAATACACACAGAAAAGCACAAACACTGTTCTCCTCTTGCCTACTTTGCCGAAGAGGTCCGGGGCCAAACTTTCCTCAGTACGGGTGCTCCATGCTTCCTGCATGCGGATCTTCAAGTCCTGCCTCTTGCCTATACCATCATGATCTCTGAAAGAAGGTTCTGGAGGAATAGAAAGAGCCAGGGTCTTCTGGTTGTGGTGTTATCTAACCATGATACTAAACGTTCTTATCACAAGAAAAAAATTGTTAACTATATATGGTGACAAAGCTTAGCTAAACTTATTGTGATAATCACTTCACAATATATATTAATACATATATCAAATCATTATGTGCTACATCTAAATGAATACAATATTATATAGCAATTATATTAAAAAAAAAAGATTAACACTACAAAAATACCTTCTGGTCAGTACCAGAAACAGTAAGAACAGTTCTATATTCTCAGAAAGTCTTCATTCTGTGGATCTGATTCTTATTACGTCAAGTCACCTGAATGTGAAGAGTAGATTCAGACACTGTGCACTAACATAAGGAAATGACAGGAACACTTGCCAAAGGCAAGTCCACACCTGAACATCTTTTTCCTTTGGAGCTCTTCAAAGCTGCCACATTTCAATTGATTCTTAACTTTTCGATTATTAACACTAAACTTTTGGAAGGGCAATTCTTGCTTCTCTTGGTGTATTCAATTGCAAAGTTTATCCCTATAGATCCACACTGATATACAGAATTGCAGGTATGCCAATTTCTAACAGAGACATGCAGGTAAGTTCTTCAAAAGCCTAGATGATGCAAAATTCACAAGCACTGCCAACTACTATGAGTGCAGCAAGAAAACCCTGAAGATTTAAGAGCAATTTTAAAATTCCAACATAAGTACATAAAATAGCAACTGATACTATGTTAAAAAACTAGAATGTTGTTTCTAAAGTGCTTTTTTTAGAACTCTTATTAAACTAGGCCCATTATGAAGAAAGTACTCTACAGTTAAAAGTTTTAGAAGTGATACATATTATATCCCAAACTTTGTTTGGCTGTGAAAACTTCTGTAACATCTTTCAACAGGATAATTTGTGACGTGGTTTGACAGATTAGTAAATGTTATTTCAAATTCTATTCTTCATATTAGCGTAAATAATATTAAATCAATACTTATGCTTAGAATTATAAGTAAGTTAAAAAAATACCTAATTTGTTATATAAGAGACATAACTGGATAGACTGTGAGCACATCATATTCTGAAATCCTAGTATGAGAACAGCCTAGCTTATACTACACAAATCTAATTACATGGAAAGAACATGGTAACAGAAAACATTTCAAAATGGAATGATCAGGATTCAACCTATTTTATTGAAGGCACATATGATTATCTGCAAGTCAAGAGTCTCCTAACTGATAAAGGCTGCTAGTCTTGCCTATCTCTAATCCTTTCTTCTTTAAAATGCTACCAAAAAGAATTGATGGTAACGTTCCCCTACTTCAAAAGCTTTCCATAGCACCCAGAGCTTCAAAATCGGAGAATTCATAATTTTTAATGCTGCAAATCTGGTTTCAGTCTAACTTTCCAAATTCTTCTGCCACGTCCACACAACCTGCCCAGCTCTAGCTATACAAGGTAGTCATATCTGTTTCATGCTTCTCTGTCTCTGGAATTGTCATTCCCCTTTCTTCTCTCCATTTGTTAAATTATTTCTCATCTTTCAACACCCAACCCAAATGACTTTTCACATTAGCAATAACATACAAATTCACTTCATTCCACTTAAGAAACGTCACTGCTGCTGCTAAGTCGCTTCAGTCGTGTCCGACTCAGTGCAGCCCCATAGACGGCAGCCCACCAGGCTCCCCCGTCTCTGGGATTCTCCAGGCAAGAACACTGGAGTGGGTTGCCATTTCCTTCTCCAATGCATGAAAGTGAAAGTGAAGTCGTTCAGTTGTGTCTGACCCTCATCGACCCCATGGACTGCAGCCTTCCAGGCTCCTTCATCCATGGGATTTTCCAGGCAAGAGTACTAGAGTATTAAGAAAAAAAAAATACAGTAGTGACTTTTCTTAATACAGTAGTACGAAAAGTCACTACTGTATTTAATTACAGAATAGCAACTTTTCCACCTATGAAGACATGAATACTACTGACTTTGATTAGTTTATTTGTAGTGAATATTCTGGAGAAGGCGATGGCACCCCACTCCAGTACTCCTGTCCGGAAAATCCCATGGACGGAGGAGCCCGGTAGGCTGCAGTCCACGGTGTCACAAAGAGTCAGACAGGACTGAGCGACTTCACTTTCACTTTTCACTTTCATGCATTGCAGAAGGAAACAGCAACCCACTCCAGTGTTCTTGCCTGGAGAATCCCAGGGATGGCAGAGCCTGGTGGGCTGCCGTCTATGGGGTCGCACAGAGTCGGACACAACTGAAGCGACTTAGCAGCAGCAGCAGTGGTGAATATTCCAAAAATCACTCTCCTAGATTCAGTTCTCAGATTCAATCCCTTAGTTGCTTAATGAATACCAAATACATACGAGACATAGTCTTGATCTTAAGTCTGAGCCCAACACCTGTTCTACAGCTAGAGGCATATGCAATACGATGCATATGCAAGTGGGAGTTTTCCTCATGTTCCAAATTGTACCTAAGGTAAAAAGCTGAGGACAATTAAATACCCCTTCTTATAGTTTTAAGGAGCCAACAATAACTGGCACCAGCTTCTCCTCTTAGGGCTTACTGAGAGTTCCATTTTCTTTAAAGCAACACTGCATCAATATTCTAACATCTTTCCTTCAATATATATCTAAAAAGGCTTTAAAAACAAAAGAGGGATTATTGGGCTTTGAGAGGAACATAATGTTTATGAAAGGGGGATATTCTCTCTCCTCTTATAGCAAAAAAGCAGTGTCATAACTAATCAAAAAGGTAAGAATCCAAGTTTGAAGTCATCTGAAAGAAAGGCAGACTGGTATTTCATTCCCTGTTTGGGGGTCTGTATAGGCAAAAGACTTACTGATTTACAACTCAATAATATGCTTAGGGGAAAAGAGAAGTGGGGAGAGAGTGTGTGCAAAGTGTCACACAGGAAGGTAGGCAAGACTATTACCCACCTTAAGTTCTTAGGAACCAAGAGGTATGAAAAATATAACCTTTTCCCCAGTGTGCCTGCAGGCCCTAGAACTGGCCATGAGAGGTAGCTCTGATTGGGTAAGGTCTTGAGGCAAAAAAAAAAAAAAAAGACAAACATATCAGAGACATATGGTATGAATGCTATCAATCAGAAGATGTAACCAAATCTTGCAAGGGATTGCCAATGCCTATGGAAATAGCACAGACCAGCTCACTGTCAGCAGTCAGCACATCTTCATTTAGCCCGTCTACAATGAACTTGAATAGTAGTACTGAACAACCAAGAGGACTCAGTACTTGGCACATCATGTAGACTTCTGCCTTCACTCCTCCCAGTTTCAACACCAGAGGAAAAAAATAGCACAGGAAAGAGGGAAGGCAGAAGTGTGTGACCTAAAGTTTTCAGCCCCAGATTAAGGTCTATTCTATCCTGGGAAAAAGTGATAAGAGTACTGGATCAAGCCTGTGACTGATGCTATAATATGAAGAGAACTTTGTCTTAAATGGGGGGCAATCCACTCCAGTACTCTTGCCTGGAAAATCCCATGGACAGAGGAGCCTGGTAGGCTACAGTCCATGAGGTCGCAAAGAGTCAAACACAATTGAACGACTTCACTAGTCTTAAATAACAGACTGAGATTAGAACATTTAAAAATTATGGAAAAAGTGACAAGATGTGTTAACGTACTTGATATATCCAGTAGGAGAGGGGATTTTAATATGGCAGAGTTGGAAGGCAGTTACTAAATAAAAAGCAAAACTGAATTATATTTATATCCCAGCAAATTGAGATCTTCAACAAACTGGTTACACAAAGATGGACAGTCTCTGAAATTAGTTTCCATATATACTGGTATTCCATCTCTTCATTCTTTTGTTGCATGTGTGAAATTTTGGTATGAGCTCTACTATACTACTATTATTTAAGTCTAGAACCAGTCGATCAACAGGCTCACTACTGCTTGCAGCTCTGTCTAAAAAATACTAAGTAGATAAGAAGTTATACTTCTACCTCTAGGAAGGCAACAAAGTCACAGATAAGAATGGGTAAATAAGCATTTCTAATGATGGAGGATGATAAAAACAGTAATAGGTTTTTCAAGTAGTAAGGGAGGAGACTGATGAGAACACAGCTCATAGAGCAGAAATTTGACACCTCATTGTTTTCAATGTTCACCTTTCAATAAGCACACCAAAGAAGAAATCCACAAAGAGGTTTATCTGACAAAGAGGAAAAACCAGAATATTTTAAATGGACATTGTTCAAAAGCATGATACAGAGGAAAGAAAATAAAGATTCTAGAGAAAGTAAGAGAAAAGCACGTGAAGGCTGAAAAGGAAGTGGGACCGGAATTGGGGCTGCACATGGAGGGTGGACAGGCACGGATGGCAGACGGAGCAGAACAACTGCTGGATGCATGAGAGACAATAATGTAGAGTGGCTGTGACACATTACAATATTAATACATACCGAGACTGAACTGCGGGTAATGCTCATAAATCTAACTGCAATTAGTACAGGTTTCTGGATTAGGAAGGACATGAAAAGGAAAGCAGAAGGTTAGAATGTACATGTCATCGCCCCATTAAAGAGGTTTAATCTCTCAGTGGAATGAATATATCCGTCTTCTGCAGCATCAGCAAAAAAGCATGGCTTGTCTACCTGCTGTGAAAAGTAGATTTATAGTAAAAAGTCTCTTCTTTTCTTCCGTGGATGGATACTGCTAACTTGGATCTCTCAGAACTGAGTTCTTAAAAATTCATACTACAAAAAGAGTTTCACTTTTAAATGGGGTTTCTGTTTTGATGTGCTGGGGAGAAAATTTAGAATGTGTTTTGTGATGAGCTTTATTGAATACCTTTACTGGCTGGAAAAATTGTGTTTATGTTTGTTTTTAGAGAACACCCTTCACTAACTTAATCAACAGACATTTATTGGACACTTGTCCTGTGCCAGGCAGTTTAACAGTAAAGGAAGAAACAGAGTTACTTTAATGCTAATCTAAGGATAAACTATGAAGATAGTGGAAGTACTGCTGGGCCCCTGCAAAAAGCATGGGCTTGATGAGAGGGAAGCTTGCTTCTCTTTAGAGATTTACTGGGGATCTGAATGGGTGTTCACTAATACAGTTTTGTTTTACAATTCAGGGGAAGGGTAGTAAATGGGCAATAATTAAATTTAAATGCAGCAGTAAGTTGCCAGTTTCCTAGACCCTATTGATTATGGATCAGTGTTAAATAGAGTTATTTACATATAGGTCACTGGTTACAAAGGAAGATATTAAACAGAAAAGTGGCCAAATGGGAGAAATTAATTATCATTTTTGTATAGCTTTTCTTCAAAATCTAGCAAATCTTTATTTGATAAAGCAGATCTATAATGGAATTCTGTATCGTATGAACCACATTCTTCTAAGTGATTAAGTTGTCTACGTCCCCGAAGTACTGGCAGGACCACCAAAAGTGACATGGTTAAGGATGGGAACAGATGGAAGAAGGAAGTAGAGCCAAAAGTTAGGGTGGGTCAAGTTTTCATAGAAAGAACAGAAAAAGAAAACAGGGCAACTTATTAAACCACCAACATTTTATCCAAATACTTGATTTATAAAATTCTTCACATTTAATTGAATATATTATGTATATAAAACTAAAAACAGCTAAAAGATCAAACATGAGGCATAACATCATACCCTGAGATAAGGTAATTTTTTTTTCTACTTGCTCCATGTGAAAAAGATTTGGAGAATAATCTCTCTCCACACATCATAATGTGCACTGAAAATCCAAGGAAGTCTCCCACTTTCCCCTGTGATTCTATGTCCTGCATCTTACCATTGATCTACGAATCAGTGATAGCCTGGTCTTTGCTTTATTCTCAGCAAATTCCAGGCTACTAATGTCTTTGAGACGAGCCTTATATTTATTCATTTGTTCCACAACAATCAGCTCCACACAGCTGAAACAAAAGGAAAGAGAGAAAACTGTTAAGAGCTGAAGTAAATAAAATACATTATATAAGTCACAGACTACTTTTCAGCTAAGTGTGGTAGAGAGTTGGAGGATAAGAGAAAAATCAACATCCCTTATTTTATGAGCTCAGAGACAGGGTTTATAATGGTGGTTCACAACTTCAGCCTCACTTTAGCATCCACCTGAGGAACAGTTGTAAGTCCCGATGCCTAGGTCATACCCCAGACCAATTAAATCAGACTCTCTGGGAATGGGACACAAACACTAGGCCTTTCTGGGGGAAAGCTCCTTTTGCAGGAAAGGTTAAGAATCAGCACTCTAGAAGGAAATCAAGAGATCCGTGAAAAAAAGGCCAAGGTGAAATACAGACCAAATAGATATAAGACCAAATAAGACCAAAGAGATACAGAGCCACAAGACTACAGTTAGACTGGATTATAGGAAAACACAAAGTATATGTAATTTGGTAAAATGAGATTTTAAAATACTTTTGGAAACTATAAACAAACGTAAAGAAAAGCTGATTTAAAAAATAAGACCTTTCAAAACAAATGATGCTTCTTACATAGAATCTAAGGAATTTTTCATATTCATCATAAAAAAGACCAGTGGTGCCTAGCAATCTTATTAAAAACATATGAACCTAAGAAATCGTTCACTAGGGGAATTCCCTGGTGGTCCAGTAGTTAGGACTCTGCACTTCCACTGCAGCATGGCTGTGTTCAATTCCTGGTCAGGGAACTAAGATTCTTGCAAGTTGAATGGCACAGCCAAAATAAAATAGGATAAATCATTCACTCTGATATCTGGATAAAGTGACTACACTGACTCAGAAGTCCGTGGGGTATTGCAGAGGTGATAGTGACTGGCCTTACGTGGTAGTCTTACTGATGTCCTGCACACTTTGCAGTGGGTCGATGGTATCAGGGCAGCGGAGAATGCAGGGTGCAAATACAATGGCCAAAGCATTAGCAGACATTCGATTAGTGTCTTCCTGTAGAGCAATCCTAAGGAACAAAAAACCCAAGTGAAACTGGGATAAAAAAGGAAAACTGCAGGGAGATAGACAGAAGAGATGAGAGAAAGGCAAATGACATCAGCTGCATAGTACTGGAAGGATATTCCTACCAGTTGAGACACTGTAGAATTTCCCCAAAGCAGTTCCCTTGCCTCTGGGAAGCATTCTTTCACTCTGTCCCTTCCCTGAAGCAATTGAAGTCAGCAGATAGCTGACCAAGGGAAATTTGTGACTCCCTGTCCCAGGTCACCATTACTAGATGAACATGTCTAAAGAATGCAGAGCAGAGATCTTAAAGCATTTTCAGACAGTGATAAAAGATATTTACCCAAACAGAAAGATGGCCTTCTTCCCCAACATCAACACTCAGGAGAACACAGACTGCCCCAGAAGTCTCTTTAGTCAGTCGATTCCTGAGCTCCATATGACCCTACCACCTCCTACTATGTCAATAAACACACATCTTCTCTAGTTCAAGAGTTAAGACATCTAGCTAGGCTACACAGTGCCACCATAAGACTGAATGATTACATGGCTCATTAGGGTGGGGAAGCACCTGCCACGCAGTCCAATTCCACGGAGAATTTCTGCTCCAAGGAATCATAACCACCTGTTCAAGGCATTGATTTTATTAATAATAAAAAAATATGTTTTCTATATGAAGGAACTCTTCATTTATTTAAAACAATCCAAGAGAAAATGTTAAGCATTCCTTTGTTTCTTGAAGCTACCTGACCAGATGAAAGATGAGGCGTTCCAGTGTATTGAGATGAGTTCGGGAGAGCTGGTCAATGACAGAGTATACACCACGGATTGTCTCTTTCCTCTCCTGAAGGCCTGAAAACAGTAAGAGCAGCAATTAAAACTAAATATCTTCTCTTATACACTACATCTTCCTTCTGGACACTCACTGGGTACAGCTGACTTTTAAGAGTTTTAGCCATACCTGTATAGCAGAAGAAAACTCACTAGTTACCACTAATCTCCCTCTGCTTGAGTTCTATACTCATTAAGCAGTCTCCTGAGTTTTAATTTAGATTCCAGTAATTCTTGATTACAGCAAGGGGCAAGAGATACCCCACTTTTTCATTTTGTGGCAAATCAATTCCCCATGAAAATTAATCAACTGCTATACAAGTTATCTGTTATTGTCATTTAGTCATTAAGTTGTGTCCAACTCCGTGCAATCCCATGGACTGCACCATGCCAGCCTTCCCTGTCATTCACTATCTCCTAAAGTTTATTCAAACTCATGTCCATTGAGTTGGTGATGCTATCCAACCATCTCATCCTCTGCCACCCCCTTCTCCTTTTGCTTTCAACCTAAGCTGTAAATAAGTCTTAAGGGAATTTGAGGAGCCATGCCTTGGGGCCTAAATGAATACTTCTAGATAGGCCTTCATCAAAATCCTACATATCTGTAGCACTGAAAAATTAAACTAACATGTTAGGTATGGCACAGGATAGCCAACATTACACTGAGTTCTTGCTTGGATTCACAATTTAATTTGTTTATAATCCTAGTCTTTCAACCTCTTTGTGAGAAGCAACTAACTGACTTGCTCAGACAGTTTTTAGTACATTGACATTTTAATGAGTCTCTAAGAAAGGCAACATTTGAATAGGTGAGAATTCAGTGGCAGTTTTATATCAACTGTATTACTTTTGAAACTATATGAACTTAAGCCAACTGAGAGAATGGCTAAACAATCTAATATGAAGATAACATTTCTTTCCCAAGTGTAGCCCTTCCCTGAACCCAGGAAACCTGTGCTTACCCATAGCTCGAAGAAATTCCTCATAGAGTTCAAAGGTCATGAGTGGATTGGGTAAATCACGAAGCCATTGTTTGAATACACTCGCAATGACATGTATGTTATAGTCATCAAGGTTTACATTCTCAGCATCTATTCAGAGATAAAGAGTTAGATAAGAAAGCCAAAATATGCAGAGGGTCAAATAATACACTTTAGAAACTACCATGACCAAAAGATGCCCTTATCAATATCTTCTGTAATCCAATTCATGCTTCGGAACAGTGTTCCTCTTGCGGTAAAGGTACAGTTTTTGTGGACTGATAGATGTGTAAAATAAAAGGTCACATGTTTTCATGTCAGAGCACTATTAAACTGCTATCAAAGTTTCTTGCTCTCAATTTCTGTACTTCTCTTGCTGTAGCCTGGCCTGTGAACCACACTTTTAGTAATGATGTTTTAGACGACCAATAGAAGAAAGGCCTGAAAGACATCTTCTACAAGTCAGACTGATTTTAAGTGATTCTTAGAGATAAAAGGACAGTGATAACTGAGCATATGAAATGTGAAGAAAATCTTTACTATGCTTCACTTAAAAACCCTCTAGGGTTATACATGAGATGACTGGGGTGACATAGGATGAATGGTGCCTATGGGTAGACTTTTGGTTATACAGAGACAGTTGTTGCACCTATATGTGATTCAAAAAGATCTATTCCTGGGAATTCTCTGGCGGTCCAGTGGTTAGGACTCCATGCTTTCTGCCAAGGGCCCAGGTTCAATGCCTGCTCGGGAATTAAGATCCCACAAGCTGTGCAGTGCAACCAAAAAAAAAAAAAAAAACTATCCCTTTTCAATAATGGTAAAGAGCAGAAGTTGAACATAAAGCCAAAGTCAAAGCTCTGCGTACATTCTAGAACTGAGGCTAAAGCTCTATACAGATACATATACAAATCACTAATTATCAATTTAAATAACTATGTCATCAATGTAGGAAGGCAAGAATATACACCAGAAAGAACATCATTTGGAGTCAGAGTAACAGAGACTAACAGGCAACAGTTTAGATTATGGGTTAAATGCCAGCTTTGTCACTTATTGGTGGTAAGTCATTTGGCAAGATCCTTGATAAGCCTCAGTTTCTTCATCTGTAAACAGGCATAATAATCACTGTCTGTGAACATCAGTACAAAGATTTGTTGTGAAAATTAATAGAAAAACATTAGCACATTGCCCTGCATCTTATCAATAGCTCATTATTTAATTTTCCTGAACCTAAGTTTTCTTCTTTGTAAATTAAAGATACGATCTTACCAGACTGCTAAAAAGATTTAAGTGAGATCTGTCTGAAATATCTAATAATGCCTTGTACAAATGATATTCAATATATGTTTGCTGAATGGACCATATAAAAGAAAGCTACAAATGATTAAAAAAAAAAACACCACAGCAAAGACTGCATTCTTCTGGCTTCAAGCAAAGGATCAACATGTAATAAAAACTAACAGCATAAGATGACCTACTTAAATAAGAGTATTTGGTCTTGATTTAGAGAGCACTATCTTACCTGTATCTAGACCTTGTCGAAGCTCCTTGATTTTATTAGTTGAACCAGACTTTCGGTAAATACCTTCTGTGTACAGTCCATGCATTTCAATGTAGTTTATGAGCTTTTCCACCACCAAAGGAACAGTTCGGTCTTCACTGGTCAAACGGGACAATTCAACCCCAAATTGTCGAGAGGACAGCTCTGGATCATACTACATGGAAGATAATTTTTGATTCCAAATATATTCAAACACCTTTAAATATATTTATCCAAATTTTTAAANCTTTTCTAGCTCCCCTATAAACACGCACTACTCGAACCTGTTAAAGCTACTGGCTCAACATGCCAGGTTTTTCAGTCACATGTCTTTGGACATACTCTTTCCCTTTGGCTAGACACGGCCTGTCTAAACTACTACTTGCGTGTTAAGAACCTGCAAAAATATATTTTCTTCTGTGAAGTATTCCTTCATTCTCTTCGTATTTCAACAGCACTTTGTACTATTTCTATCATAATATTTATCACTTCTGAAACTAGTAATTTTTTAAATGCCTGCCTTCACTAGCAGATTCTGTGTTCCTCTGGAGCTTAACACATCCTTCTAATTACAGAGATTATGGGAAAGTATGTAATAGAGACAATACAAAAGATAAGAACATGAACAATGATAAAATATACTCAAATGCCTTTGGGAATGTCTTTCGGATTAGAAGGACTTATCTTTGTAAAATCCTAAGTAGTCCTCATATTCAGAGAGAGAGCTCCTAAAAAAGTGCCTTCCCAGACCCTACTTCTGCAAAAGGGTCATATTTGTTTGTAATTTTCATGAGTAAACATTTCAGTTTTCTGTCACTTTAGGAAGCCATCATTAATTACAAGTCAAGTCAAGGAATTCAAGACATATTTGTCATTCTAAATTTTTGTAAAGGCATAAACGATTACCCCCTAGACACCTGATAAACTTATTCCTTAAATATACCCAGAGAAATACTGTATGATATACTTCAGACTGCTAGTCTAAAAATTACTTTATAACACATGGCAAAAAAAAACAGATCACAACTTACTAAATCAGATTCTTTTTTCCTTCTTTTCTTTCTCTCTGTTTTTGGCACCTGGTGGGAAAGAAATACAGAAACTTTGATATAATAAAAACTAATATACTTTCTTACTTCTTTCCTAAAACCTAATTCAAGGAGAAATCTATGGGTCCTTACATGAAAGTCACGAAAGGATACAATGAAATGATGAAAACCACTGTTTTCCAAAATGAAATTCATGTGCTGACCTCTAGCAAAGGTGAGAGTATAATCTTACAGCAACCGCATTCTTAACAACATTATATTTTAATTCAGTGAAAAATGTATTAATTGAAGAAGGCTTAGATAATACAGTCTGATCAACTTGTAAAAGAGAATGGAGTTTGCTGGATCTGAAGTAGTGCAAAGCTGACATGTTCACTGCAATGCTTTTCTCAAATACTAGATGTCTTAGACTCTTAAGAAGAATTCATAATTGAATTCTTTTAGAAATCAAAATATATTTTACCTTTGTGGGTATATATTCCAAAGTCTTGAATTCATTCATATATTCATCTAAAAACACTTTAAAAGTGTTAACCCAAACTCTGACTGGAGACTCACTCCAATCTCGCTGCTCAAGTCTCATAGTCTTTTCCAAAATCTGTTCAAATAGTGCGTAGAGGTCTTTATATCGTATGCTTTTCCCATCATCTACCTAATAAACAATAAGAAAAATAAGGTTTTAAGAAGAAATTCTTTATATAGAGAAAACTGATTAAATTTTCATTGGGTAGTATTTTGAATAAAAATTATACTTTCTAATGGGCATGCCCATGAGGTCATGTGGTATTTGTAAACTCTCACCCTGCTTTGGAATGTTTGCAGAATAAAACCTGCTACACTTTAATAAAATACCTAATAGTTTAAACAATGTTTAAATAGTTTAAACAATGTGATAATTGGAGAAAGTCCTGGGAATTTCTCCCATAAACCTGGCTTTTTAACTGTATTTGAAAGTTTAGTCACTCAGTTGTGTCCGACTCTTAGTGACCCTATGGACTATAGCCTACCAGGCTTCTCAGTCCACGGGATTTTCCAGGCAAGAGTACTGGAGTGGGTTGCCATTTCCTTCTCCAGAGGATCTTCCTGACCCAGGGACTGAACCCAGGTCTCCCACATTGTAGTAGGCTGATGCTTTACCGACTGAGCCACCAGGTATGAAGGTTATTTGCATACCTCTTAATTACCTATCTCTCCAGAAATGAACCTTATTTAGATAGTTCTGCCTTAAAAGTGAATACTTGACTTCCTGCCTAGTGAAACATTAGGTAAATTTTACTAACTTTACTTTTTCATTTTTCCAAGGAAGAATGACATGCCTAAAAAAACACTATATTTCTTGCAATGGGATCTACATGGAATTTCTTTTAAATTTAAATAAGGTGTAGACTCTCCATGAGAAAGAAAAAATAGCATTTAAGTGACCAAAACATGTTATATACATTTAAAATTTATTTCTCTTTCACTTTCTCAGAATTAGAGGTTGAATCTCTTTGATCCGAGACTACAAAACCACTATCAAGCTCCAGTTTATAATGTTGGTCCTTCCTATGTGATTCAAATTACACTGATCCCTAATCTAGAAAATATAGGTGTGAAGCAGGATAAGTAGTTGGCAGGATTGGAAAAATATGGCCAATATTGTCCCTATCCAAACCTAGTCATTTGCCATAGTCTGATTACTACTTTATTATGGTCATGAAATTACTGCTCTCTAAGACTATCTGGTTTCTACTTGCAAAAGGCCAAAACCCCATATACTGAGTGGAAGAGACACAGGAAAGTTCTCTCACTTTTCACATAAAATTATAGGTTGAACAAAGAAAAACCAATTAAATACAAATCATTTTTACAGAATATGAAAATTCAAGAAATACTAATATTTTATAGATGAAAAGCATTAGTTACTATATATTTTAGCATCAGGAATAAATTTTCTAAAACATGAACATCATATGAAAGTATAAAAGTGAAAGTGAAGTTGCTCAGTCATGTCTGAGACTCTTTGCGACCCCATGGACTATAGCCCACCAGGCTTCTCCATCCACGGGACTTTCTAGACAAGAATACTGGAGTGGGTTTGCCATTTCAAGGTAAAGTAAAAGTGAAAAAAACTCACACACAGAGATTATTAAACATAAACTGCTCTAATTCCATGGGATAAAAAAGTATAATAATTCCAACATAAGTGAGAATTAGAAGCTGGAGCCAGAGCTAAAAGGATCACAAGAGGTCAAAAATAGAGTACCACTGAGTGAAAAATAATTATAGCTAGAGTATTTGAATTTAATATCCTAAGAAGCTGAAAATATACCCCTAAGAGGAGGAAAAAGGCTGCTCAAGGAAATTAAAGGGTGTTATTAATCAGAGGTCAATCAGTATGCTTTTCCATATCTATCCCTAAAACTAAAAGAAGACACTGGAGAAATCTCTAATTGAACATAGCCCTTATTTTTATGGCATTGTCAAATTTTTCTGTTTTTGAACTTCTGAATATCTCCTGACACAGTCTAACTTACCGCCAGTGCAGACGAATAAAAGCTGAAGATATTCTGCCGAAATTCTTTAAGGGCTTTCTTGAATACAACATCCACTAGTGTGTCTTTCTTGCTGTCTTCATTATCTAGGTCATTCATCTGGGGACCACAGAAAGAGTTTTTGTACACAATCAACTAAATTGAAAAGAAGTGAATGCCACGTTGGACACATATTGTTTCTTCAACAATTACCATCCTGAAAGGGCAAATTATCATGGGACCCAGATAAAAACATGACTAGACAGCCAAAGTTTTATTACTATGAGATAATTTCTAAGGTCTCTTCTAATATTGTATAATTCAATCGTTTTACTACTAGGAAAACAACTCAAAGTGTATAATGACAAACCTCACCTTAACATATGGAATACAACATGACAGTTACAGTAAAAGTGAAGTCAAAATTGCACATTTCTGATAAAGAAACAGACCCCCTAACTTACTGAAACATACATACTTTAGGGGGCATATCCTGATATACAAACATTCCACAGTCAAAGCTGCTTAGGGGCCTGAATACCTTTTTCAGAAGAAATTCATCCATGCTTTTTAAATCACTGGCACTTGCTATAATCTGGACAGAGTCATTTTGCCAGTGCATAGACTCCAAAGCCACACCGCTGATCTTCACACTTCGCTTGCGCCTTGCCTTTGGAGAAGGCTCTTTGTTCTCTTTGAATTCCTTTCGGCAACTCCCAGGCAATTCTGGACTCAAAGGAGGTGTTGGGTGATTATGAGATAATTCTGTAAACCAAGATAGAGTATCCAAACAAAAAAATTTTTAGTAAAAATATTGAAACCTCCACACCTTCTTTTCAAGTTCCTTTACTAAGTCACTAAAGGAAATAAGTAAATATCTGAAAAGTAACATTAATGTTTGGGGTCAGACAGGCAACAAATCCACATTGTACGTTTGTACTGATATTTATTTAAGAATTATCACTTTCCAATGGGAAATGCTATCAGGTGTCCCAAAGAGATGAGGTCTGATACTGAAAACCTGGATGGAAGTGTTGTATACAACTGAAGCCTGGATTCCAAAGGTCTCAGTCCCAAAGAAAAGAAGTGTATACAATCACACTAGGATGTTCAACATTGACTGCTAACCCAGTTAGAGCTTTACTACATCTGTTTGAAATAACAACCAGCTTATACAAACCCAATAAATCAGTGAAGCTTGATAATTACTATTACTTCTTTATAGGGTGTAAAGCCATAAATGTTTCAGTGACAATATCTGGTGTTAGCCTGGCAACCTCTATTTAGGGAGCAAGGTAACTCAATTGGTTTACTTCTGCTTAGGTCTCTTTACTATTTAGGATTTTCTTTCATATGCATACTTCCCTCAAAGTTGTATTAATTTCTCAGACAGTTCCTGGACTGAACAGTTTTGTATATAATATTGGAAAACACAACAACATTTTTCTGCAATTGTTTATACCAGAGAAATTTGGTTCCATGTAGTTCACTGGAATCTAGAACTACACTGGATTTGCCAATGCCCACCTGGGGCTTGATGAGAATGTTGGTCCCATTTCACACACCTGTTTTTCTCACACATATTTACCTTATTTTCTGGCCAATGGTATATCCTCATTCCATCTAAAAGCTTAATTTTGATAATAAAGGGAAACAAGTAGCAATAGGCAGGAAATGAGACAAACTTAATTTCAGATATGGCACCAGAATTAAAAATATGAAGATATAGAGAGGATACAAGTATATTCAAACTGGTGTCAACTGATATTAATTCCACTATATAACCTAGATATACAAGTATCTAATTATTTCATTTAACAAACAATATCTTTCTTTATACTAAAAGAAATAATGGTTACTAAAGAAACTGTCTATAATCATAGTTCAGCCTTAAAAACAAGGGCTACCTCAATAAATTTTTACTCAAAGACAAAAAGGTACAATTTTAATTTTTGTACATGTATCCTTATTAAGCAAACACTCAAAGAATTTCCTACTTGGAAATAAGCAGTAGAGAATATAACTGTGAAAAATGAAAAATTTAGAATGACTACCATAAAACAGATAAGACATAAGAAATGGATCCTCGTAGGAAGTCCAAATTTTCCAAACTAAACTTGTAGTATTCACTTAATTTACTACTGGTTTTACCCATATCAGTTTGCAAACTGATAGGAGCAGAGTCCCAAGACAGAAAAACAGGATTTGATTAAACTTCTATCAGTTTTCCCCCTGACACACGGGTGCTTCTGTTCTGGTTGATCCACGCCTCTGTGAAACTTGACCTATCTTTCCTCCCTTTGTCTTATCTTATCCTCTGCCCCTTTATTTTTATCTTAGCCTAGATGTGACAAGTTTTGTTTACTTATTTTAACTTGGTCTGTTCTATTTCTACTTAGAGATAATAATTTTCTTCCTAGGGCCTATTTTTATTTTATTCAATACTGACATTTCACCCCCTCATTGGTATTTTACCCACTCATTATCACACAGCCACCTCTGATGTATATCCCCCCTATTGAAAATAGCTGGCATCTTTATACAGTAATTAAAAATGCTCATACATACTTGAGCAAAGGGCTTGGAGAGAAAGGGCTAATCTACAAATGTTGGAATTACTGGAATCCTTGGAGAATCAGTAATTCTAGCATTTAGAGAAACCACATCAACAGATGAACTAACTGTTGGGTACTTGTTATGTGCTATGATTGATGCCCCCAAATTAAAATAACAGCTACCATTATAAAGTCCTAGCAACTGACATACAGTAGATCTTTTAGCACAACAGTTAAGAATACGGACTCTGGAGCCAGTTTGCCTGAATTCAGATCTCAGCTCTAACAACTGCTATACATGTATAAGCAAATAACTTCTCTGTGCCTCAGCTTTCTCATTTGTAAAGTGGGAAAACTAATCATACCAACCTCAAAAAATGGCTGTGAGGATCGAGTTAACACATCCAAAATGCTTAGCATAGTGCCTTTTTCATAGTAAACAATCAAATATTAGTTGCTGCTATCTTATTAATTTTTACTAGGAATATATATATGGAAAAGGCAATGACAACCCATTCCAGTACTCTCATCTGGAAAATCCCATGGACGGAGAAGCCTGGTAGGCTGCAGTCCATGGGGTCACTAAGAGTTGGACACGACTGAGGGACTTCACTTTCACTTTTCACTTTCATGCATTGGAGAAGGAAATGGCAACCCACTCCAGTGTTCTTGCCTGGAGAGTCCCAGCGATGGGGGAGCCTGGTGGGCTGCCGTCTATGGGGTCACACAGAGTCAGACACGACTGAAGCGACTTAGCAGCAGCAGCAACAGGAATACACATTTGTTAGGTGAATGAATGGTGGCTAAATTTTTACACTCTAGAAAACTGAGGCTAATCAAAGATTCGCAATTATTCTTGAAGTTGTTGTTACTTCATTGTTTTGGTGCTGTATTTCCTTGAAGGAAATACTACTCTTATAGGTAAAATGTAATTCTATAATTATCTTTTAGTTAAGGAAGGATTTAACAATCTTGGTCCTATCTCACTAGAATATCTTGCCAAGAGAATTATTGTTACAAACACTGGAGGGATAGAAAACTTTCAGAACGAGTAAACAAATTACAAAGACAATCTCCACCTTTTGTCCATTTTTACCTTCTGGAAACTGATGAGCTGGAATCATATCTGTGCCAGCAAAGAGTGCTGAAACCTCTGAGTGGGTATCAGGTTTCACTCTGGTAGTCTTCTTCTCCCCTTGTTTCCCTTTGGCCCAGAATCTCATCTTAGCTCTCTGAGGTCTGTTAAGCAAAAAAAAAAAAGTAAAAATGGTAATCAGCATATCCTATTGACATTATTTGTATATCACTTTAAGTTACATAAGCAACTTTCATATGAATTCATTTAACCTTCATAGTTAAGCTTAAGTCATATTTAATCTTCAATTGTACAGTTAAACTTCATCTGGAAAGTAAATGATAGTCTCTTCATCTTGAAAACAGAAATGAGATCCAGAGATGTTAACTAAAACCACCATTTATAGGAGTTATTATCATATAATCATATTAGTTATTATCATATAAGTACTTATGCTCCAGGCATAACTCATAAGTACTTAGAGTTAAGCCTGGAGCATAAATACATAGAGTTACCTTAAATACCTATAACAACAAATTTATAAATTTATTCAAACCATAAACAGTTTTCAGGTGAAAAACTGGTGGTTTAAGTATTAGGTGACTTCCCCAAGGTTATACAGCCAGTGAGTGACAAAGTGGAGGATCTTATCTACTATGCAACATTGCTTCATTCTTAGCACTTACATACTTCCTCCCATCACTACATCAAGGAAACATCCTGAGACAGTAACAGCTTACTGACCCATGTATCCTAACTCTGTACTAGGAGGCTTATTTGTACATTTAGTGTTGGTTCCTTTGTATGTTTGTCTACCAAAAAAGAAATTTTTTTTGAGCATGTACTAGAAGCCAGGCACTGGGCCTTACTTACAATGACTACTTTTCACAACTGCCATGATAAATGAGTATTTTTATCCTAACTACACATGAACAACATGAGGCTCAGAGGGCTGATAGAGACTGAAGTTAAAATCAGGTCTATCTGCTTTGGAAGCCAATTTTCTTTTATATATTGTGCCCTCTTTTTTTTAATAGCATATTACTAAACTTGTACATCTATATGGTATGAAAAGAAATTGTTCCACAAAGCTTATTACAAATGATAGCTTTTCTCCTGCTATTTTTATCCCTTTTCTGATCCCTAAACAACCCTTTAGAATTTACTTAAATGGTTCTTTTAATATTCACCAGACTTACATTGCTATCACACTTGTGACCACAGATAATAAATTAAGCACATTCCAACACTCCAGTTCTATACCCTCCACAAACACAGACATCCCCCCCAACAGAATATCATAATTTCAGTTAGGTCAATATACAGTTTTTTTTTATTCACCTTTTAGTTTAGTTTAGTTCTTTAGTATTCACCTTTTTTTTACTATGTAAGTAATATTCACAACTGAGGTGTATAGTATCCTATATAACTCATATTTTTTAGAATATTGTATTTTATATTTGCTCATTGGTTCTACATTCAATTCACCTTCAAGGGTTTCCCCATTTGTGAATATCTCCTCTCAATATGTTGAAATACAGTTAGGTACTCCATCAGTTCCATGTTCTTAAAGAAATCTTCCCCACAGCCTTCTAATCTGCTCTAATCTGGAATGGTTTCCTCAGTGATTGCTGTACAACCATCATTTGTAAAGCTACTTTCAGGATCATAATGGAGATTTCTTTTGTCTCTCCTATTGTATGATGACATGTCTTTTGGTATGGGTCTATTTTCATTCATTATGTTGAGCCTTGTCAATCTAGAAGCTCAAGTCCTTCAATTCTGTGACATTTACCTGAATTTATTAATGATTTGCTCCTCTCCATTTTCTTTGTCCTATCTTTCCAGAGTTCTTATAAGTGGGTCACTGGATGTCCTAAACTGCTCCTCTAATTTTCTTCTCTTTTCTTGCCTCTTCTCTCCCTTTGTCTTTTTGTTCAAATTTTTGAGAGATATCAACTTTCTTTCTCACGCTTTGGACTTCTTTATGCTATTGTACTTTCAATTTTCAAATGCTCTTTTTTTTTTATTATGGATGTTTCCCTTTCGACTATTCTAATTTCATGAATATAGCTGTATTTCTTTATGCAGAAGATCTATTAATAGTTTGATGTATTTGTCTTGAAGCTTTCTTTCCCCTGTATAGTTTATTTCTTCCAAGTTATATTTTACCCATTAATTTTAATTTCTTTCACTTAAGATGGCTCCTCAAAATTGTGGTGATCATACTTGGAAACACTTCCCCTGTGGCTCAGCTGGTAAAGAATCCACCTGCAATGTGGGAGACCTGGGTTCAATCCATGGGTTGGGAAGGTCCCCTGGAGAAGGGAAAGGCTATCCACTCCAGTATTCTAGCCTGGAGAATTCCATNTTGGAAACACTTCCCCTGTGGCTCAGCTGGTAAAGAATCCACCTGCAATGTGGGAGACCTGGGTTCAATCCCTGGGTTGGGAAGGTCCCCTGGAGAAGGGAAAGGCTATCCACTCCAGTATTCTAGCCTGGAGAATTCCATGGTCTGTAGTCCCTGGGGTCGCAAAGAGTTGGACACAACTGAGCGACTTTCACTTTCACATGCCTGGAATTTCTAGTGTGCATTGGTGGGGCTTCCAAACCCTGGATGCCCTTGCAGGGTTATCTGGTTGATACCAATATCTTTAGGTGTTTTCTTGAGGGTTGGACCAAAGTCCCAAAGACTCTTTGAATCATCCGCTTAGAGGGTATGTCAAACATGGGAGCTGAATACAGAATAAAATCTGGGGGATCTTTCATTCAGTATGCAAACACTCATAAAATCCCCTGATTCCAAATATGTGCCTCAATCCTCAAGTATATCTGGTTACCTCTAAGTGCAGAAATCTTTTGTTTTATCCTTTCCAGAAAATATTTTCTCCTATTTCCTGCTAGAGTTGGGGAAGATCAGCCAGTCAGATGCTTCTTTCTCAGTTGGCTTAAGATTCAGCTTCCTCCTATCTATTAAGACATTTAAAATTTGTCTATTTACCTTTTGGATTCCACATTTTTATTATTTCTCTCTCCTGTTGCTTTGTTGCTGCTGTTGCTTTTGTCGTATATAGGCTATTTTAGGAGGATGTGGAAATTAAATTTATACATTTAATCTGCTATCTCCACTTGTATATTTTTCTACTATGTTATATTTTGTTTCTCAAACTTTCTTCTCCAGCATAATCTGCTCTACATTTGGGTTACCTTGGATTATACTCTACAGTCATTGAGAAAGTGATCTTTAATAGGGTTATGAACCAGATAGAATTCAATGTGATATTCAATATCAGGGAAGATCTCATATCAGTGAGGACTCAATTGCCTTACATAGGGGACAAAGACATACTCTTGATAAATAAAAACTTCATATACTTTCCTTAAAAAAAGTTATTTCCTGAAAGATTTTTCCAGTTCTATTTGTACAATACTTAACTCAGAGCAGAATTCAAGTCCAAAACCAGAAAGTATTTTCACTCTCATCTCATCTAATGTCTTTTCTTTTTCTTTTTTAATTTATTTACTTTATTTTACTTTACAATACTCTATTGGCTTTGCCATACATGACATGACAAAAATCCTAAGTCATATAATAATGTTAAGACTTTGCCCTGGGGCTTCCCTGGTGGTCTTGTGGTTAAGACTACATTTCCATTGCATGGGGGTGTGGGTTTGATCCCTGGTCAGAGAACTAAGATTTCACAGGCCAAACAGCGTGCCAAAAAAAAGAAAGATTTTGCCCAAATCACAGTGCTAACATATAAAAAGACAAAGTTTATTATATATATCTGAACTGTTTGTTTCTGTCAGAGTAGGTGCTTAGTATTTGCTAAAAAAATGAATTTCAAAACTTTCAAAATCAATAGCTGCTTTATGAATTATGCTTTTATAAAGATGCTTGATATTTAGCAAATAGAATTATTTTACCCCTATTAACTTTCAGTGTATGCTTTATACCTTATATCTGACTCTGAAGCCTTCTGTCTCACTGCCAACTTCGTAATCTCTCCTTGAGACATGGTCTTATGAAGCTTTGCTTCTTCATCAACTGAAGAAAACCGCTGTGATGTCTGTAATAATTACATATGTAAAGACTTTAAAACCAAGTAATTATCATAGCACTGTAATTAAAACTCAGATTATAGAATTATTTGAGAATTACACCTATTAAAAACATACAAAAATACATTCATATTACTCAGAGATTCATTAAAATAAAAGAACCTACTAAAAATTCCATTAAGTTCAAACAGTAATCCAAAGTAAAGGGCACTTGGGCAATAAAAATGCTAAATGGGAAATATCAGCTCATGTTTTCTGACAATTTACCAAACAATATCATGTAGGATGAATGGAAAAAAAAAAAATCAAATGGAAAAGTACGAAAAAAATGAAAACCATCTAAAGATAAGAGACAAAAGATATAGGACCTGATAAATCTAGATATATAGGATAATTAATCAGTAGTTATCAACTTAAAGACATAGCCTAAACTTTAAAGAAAAACTTCTCAAGGTCTGCAAGTAAAAAGCTCAAATTACTTACANATGAAAACCATCTAAAGATAAGAGACAAAAGATATAGGACCTGATAAATCTAGATATATAGGATAATTAATCAGTAGTTATCAACTTAAAGACATAGCCTAAACTTTAAAGAAAAACTTCTCAAGGTCTGCAAGTAAAAAGCTCAAATTACTTACAAGGGCAAGAGATTTAGACTGGCAATAGACTTACCAACAATAACAAACAAAGTAAGACAATAATAAAATAGCATTTTCAAATAACTCAGAAAAAGAAAATATGAATCAAGGACTTTATATGTAGCCAAGATGTCCCTTCAAATATCAAGGCCATAGAAAGATCTCAGGGAATTCCATATTGATGGCCCTTTGAGTAATCTAAGGGAAGAGCTTCGTCCAACCAAGAGACAAATAGGGAAACTTCTGCAAAATATTTGAAGTGATAATTTAATACATTTAATAGTAGATCTAAGACAAAATCAAAGGTGGGGACTATGGTGAAAGAATTGTATACAAAATTACATATTCTGACAAAGTAGGAATAAAAGCTTAAAAAAACCGGAGTAGAAGGGAATAGAGACTAGAATAATTCACCAATAGTTGTGTCACAATAGGTAAGAATATTACTCATTTAAAAATGACTAATTAGAGTATTATTGATTAAATTTTAAAATATTAAAGGCATTTTTTAAAAGTTACATATAAAAGTAAACAATCAACAGAACAAGACCACAGTGTTTGCTAAACATCAAAAAAATTTAAAAAAAAAAGAGATAAAAATGAACATAGTAAATTTAACATAACATGATAATAACAAAATTGCAAGTTGAGAATTAATCTTTCACTTTCATCAATAAACATGAATAGATTTAACTCACCTACTAAGGGAAAGATTTTTGTAATTTGGCTCACAAAGCAGGGCCCAACTATATTGCATAAAAAACACACCTCTAAACAAAAGGATCCAGACAGGCTAAAGTTGAAAGGACAAACAACAGTATTCTAGGCAAATGGAAATAATAAGAAAACGGAGGCTGTTATATTACTAATGCAGAATTCAAGCAAAAAAACATGGAAGCTGATAAAGGAAACTTTTTAATACTAAAAGGTATAATTCACAATGAGTAATAGGAATGATATTAACATTCATCTGATATAAGACAGATAAAAAATAATAAGGATATAGAAGACAAATAACATTATCAGTAAGGTAGAGATTATGGATGTATACTGAAATTTTATACTCTGGATAGAGAATACACCTTATCAAACACACATTCAACAAGTAACAAATGCTGGCAAGGATATGGAAAGAAGAGAACTCTCATTCACTATTAGTGGGAATGTAAATTGGTATGGCCACCATGGAAAACAGTATGGAAGTTCCACAGAAAATTAAAAATGGAATTATGATATGATCCAGAAATTCCACTTCTGGGTATTTATCCAAAGGGAAAAAAATACTAATATAAGATATATGCACTCCAATGTCCACTGCAGCATTATTTACAATAATCAAGTTATAGTAGTAGCAAAGAAGACCAATAGAAGACTGGATAAATAAATTGTGGTATATATATAAATACACACATGTATGTGTGGAATATTACTAAGCCATGAAAATGAATTCTTGTCATTTAAGCTAACACGTATGGATCTAGAGGGAATTCTACTAAGTGAAGTAAGTCAAAGACAAAGACAAAAAGTGCATGTCCTCACATGTGGATTCTAAAAAACAAAAACAAAATGAAAAAGGACTCATACATACAAAGAACAAATGGGTGGTTGCCAGAAGGGAAAAGGGGGAAGGAGGGGTGGGTAGAAGAGGTGTAGGTTTTGAGATTAAGGGGTACAAACCTCCAGTTCAATAATAAACAAGTCATGGGTATGTGTATAGAGCATAAGGAATATCATCAGCAATACTATAATAACCTTGTATGGGGATTGATGATTCTAAACTTTTTATGGTGATCATTTCAAAATGTAGGCCAAGTGCTAAATCATTACATAGTATATCTGAAAGTAACATAATATTGCAATCATATATACTTCAATTTTTAAAATGCACACAGAACATTCATAAAAACTGATCATATTCTAAGTAACAAAGAAAATACCAATAAATTTGATCAAACAGAAGCATTATAAATAGTTTTTCACCAGAATACAATAAAACCAGAAACTAACAAAGATTTAAAAACAAAAAGGCTCTTCATCTGAAAACTAAAAAAAAATTTTATTAAACAAGTTTCAAGTAAAAAAAGAAATATAAACTAAAATTACAGATTTTCTTAAAAACAATAAATCCTTTACAC
>SJYV01002448.1:1192495-1215993 GCA_006410875.1 Neotragus pygmaeus | reverse complement strand
AGACTAGAAAAATAAGAAAGTAAACCAAAAGAAAATATAATAAATAATAAATATAAGGTAAAAACCAAAATCAGTGGAGAATGAAAAAAAAGGGAATATGATAAATAAAACCAGATCCTGTTATTCTGGAAAAAATTAACAAAATAGACAAATAACTAGGTTAAGAAAAAAAAAATCTATGAAATAAGAACTGACAAAAGGGAAATTACCACTGAAACATAACTTTTTAAAATCATGAGACTACTTCATAGACCTCTATGCAAGTAAATCTGAACGATGAAATGGAAAAAAATAGTTGCCAAAATTCACCTTATTAGACAGAAAGCTTGGCTAATTCTCCTAGAAGAAATAGAGGAAGTTATGCTACAAAAAAGTACCAATCCCAGATAGTTTCATAGGAAAATTCTGTCCTCTGACTTTTGTGGGGGAATAAAGTATATATGTAAATACTAAGTGTAGGGAGTTCCCTGGTTGCCTAGTGGTTAGGATCTCACTCCATGGCCAGGGGTTCAAGTTCTGTTCAGGGAACTAAGATCCTATAAGCTGAGAGGTACAGCCAAAGGGGGGTAAAAAAAAAAAAATTAATGAAAATCTGAATAACAAAACTGAAAACCAGAGAGCCCTAACAGACTCAAAAAAAATTAAACAAAATAAAATAGAAAAGAGTATGCTAAAAAAATAAGTAAATACTAAAAATAAGTGTATGCAATAAGCTGCTGTCCTGGGGCCACCAATCTAAACTTTTTATGCCGTAAACTGTTCAATTCACCAGTTTTCTGCTTGCAACACTCACCTCAAAATCACTAGCCTAGGTCCTAAAATATTATAAATATCCTTTCCTGACTTCCCCTTTCTGAAAAATTACTAAGACCTAGTCGAAAAAAAACCAAGGTCATAAGGATAGAAACTGCTGCTACTCTCACTTCCACTCCTTCACTGCAGGTAAACAATGACTCTCCGCTTACTGTAAAATAAGCTAAGAGACTTAGCTGTGCTTGATCAACGGGTTTGTTTCTGGCAGTTTTCTGTGGAGTAAAGAGAAGGAAAATTCAACACAGATAAGGAGTGAAGAGTATCTCAGAGAAATACAAACAGAAATAGGAAGGTAAGAAGTACAGTAATTCTTCTGTATTGAAGAATGAAAATGAAAACTCAGTTTTATGATACAGGAGATAAAATCAGACCCATGGAGATGACTGTTTTAAGTGTAGGGAATGGTGGAAGAAACTATACAGAGAAAAGTCTGTTACCTATATCAATCCTACAAATAAGGGGTAGAAATGATTTTATTAACTCACTATCCACAAGATTCAGAGACTAAATAAAAAGCTATATGAAAGCTATCTTCAAAATGCTGCTTAGCAGAACATGTTGTTGTTCTTGGGTAAAAACCAGCATGGTGTGTATAAAAACTAAGTGAAAACAGCATACAGAGACTGAACAGTTATTCAAATGGCAGAGTTACAAGTAGGAAAAAAACCAAGGTCATAAGGATAGAAACTGCTACTCTCACTTCACTTCTTCATTGCAGGTAACAACTAATTACCGATTTGTCAACTCTAGAGGTAATGCTTATCGAATCCCCTTGAAGGAATTTATATCTAACTGTTTCTATCTCATTAGGATCAGTTATTTCACAATGGAAAGGTCAGCTGATGGCTTCCTTGAGGAATGACACACTTCTTAGCAAATGACAGTTACTTAGTCACTTTGTCCAGAAAAAAATAAACCATCCAGCTTTTAAAGAAATTATGTGCCCAGAAAATCAAGACCATTTACAACCCTGAAGATATTCAGAATTTGATAATTCGGTAGATTCCAGTTAGAAATAATTAGTCTTCATTTTCACAATATCAGATAACATTAGAACATGGTATATTTTCAGATAAACAGAAACATACTTTAAAATTGTCCCTACCCTTCCCACCCCCAACCCCAATAAGTATCTGTCAGCGTAGTCTAGAGAAAGCAAAGCTTCTTCATGCAACTGTCCACCAGAAACAAACACTGCAACCTATTCCTAAAATAGCTAGTGATGAAACACAAGGACAGTGAGGAAGCTGGAGAGGTGACTAACACACTGTGCAGGAGGGTGCTCTGCAACTACTGGCATGCAGTGACCGTCAAGCAGGTGAACAGAATCACAGGCAAAGACTGCCAGAGAGAACCCTGAGAGGGGCTGAACGCTCCAAGCAGAAAGCCCAGCTTCGTGGTTCATCTCAATAAGTTCTCAGAAAGAATTCTACCACCAAAAGGACTAAGGTTTGTATCAAAGGAAACTCTCAGGAACAAAATAGCAATTACAAATGCTAAATTCTTCGACTAATAAAAACTGGAGAATAATTTAAGTATGTTCCTTATTTATACTAGAAATATACAGCAGTGTTTTTTCATTCAAATTAGTTTGCTCCATTACATAATTTCATCTTCAACCAAAAAGCATATGATAGAATACGTTTCAATAATTATAACTCAAAAATAGGGCCATCTCCAAAGTGGAGTTATTTAATTCTACACTAAAGAGAAATCTTTGGTTCTAACTAGATATATTAATGAACATACAGGCTAAGCAACTTTTACTATTTGGTTCAGGGTAATGATTCCTTAGTCTAATTAGGTAGCTGGCTGTGCATTTTTCTATTTTTGTTGGTTATTTTATTTTTTCTTCCTTAGAATATCCATATTATCATTTAAAAACTGGGTCTATCTCCAACAAAAAGATAAAGACAATGAGAATATTCTGGAACTTAATGATAATTTTAATTAACTATGTTTTTCTCAGACGGTAAAGCGTCTGTCTACAATGCAGGAGTCCTGGGTTTGATCCCTGGGTTGGGAAGATCCCCTGGAGAAGGAAATGGCAATCCACTCCAGTACCATTGCCTGGAAAATCCCATGGACAGAGGAGCCTGGTAGGCTACAGTCCATGGGGTCGCAAAGAGTCGGACACGACTGAGCAACTTCACTCACTCACTTGGCACAAACAGCCTGAAAGTTTAAAAAAAAAAAGTCAACGTGTAGTCTCTCAGTTGTGTCTGACTCTTTGCGACCTCATGAGCCTGCCAGGCTCCTCTGTCCATAGAACTCTCCAGGCAAGAATACTGGAGCGGGTAGATATTCTTTTCTCCAGGGGATCTTCCCGCCCCAGGGAACAAACCTGTGTCCCCCACATTGCAGGCAGATTCTTTACTATCTGAGCCACCAGAGAAGCCCCCGAACAGCTTAAAACCATTCTCTGAATACTGATAAAATATTTAATGAGTCAAAAGAAGACTATCCTAAAATGTTTCTCCCATAATGAACAGATACTACAGAAGAACATTAGAGACTAAACTTAATTAAGAATATGCATGGAAATAAAATGCATATCACTCTATTTCCTCAGTGATAACATTAGTACACAGTAGGCATACAGGGTACTCCTAATGTATTTTTCAGGCCAGTTCCAAAATCAAACACTTTATATCCATAAATACACTCAAACTTATCAAACTATATGTATCTAATTTGGGCTGAGATATGATAATAGAGCTATTTTGTTTATGCAGCTTTATTTAAACATAATGTTAATGTTATCCAAATTCACATTATCTACAGCCTTTTTTAGTTGGCTGGGTTGGTCCAGGAAGGTATTTTTGGCATTTCTCATTAAATGTTTTAAAAGTTCATGTTTATTTTTTATTACTAAAAAATGCAGAGGGGAAGCAGGTTTAAAAGCAAAAAAAAAAGAAAGAAAAGAAAGAAAAAGAGAGAATACTATTTCAGTTAAAAGCTACTTGATTATTTAACATGTACTCTATTCACTAGACCACAGAGAGATCAGGAAACGATGGCTATCAGGTCAAATAAAGCCCACTGCCTGTTTTTGTAAGTAGTTTTATTGGAACACAGCCATGCACCTTTGCTCACTTGCCTACGGCAGTTTCCATTCTACCACAGCAGAGTTAACTAGTTCCGACAGAGACTGTATGACCCATAGAATCTGAAATATTTAATATCTGGCCCTTTACAAAAAAAGCTTGAGGCTCTTGTTCTAGAAACTTTTAAGATAAAACACAGAAAACTTCTACATTAATGCTGTTATATAATTTTAATATTTTTTGCCTAATTTATGAGTTAACTGACATATACTGCTAAAGTGCCCTTAATCCAAGTCCTGTTAAATTAAGCTTTAGCTCTAGTTGCTGTGTTCACTGAGGTTTCCCATGTACAAACCATATGGAGAAGAAGCTGTGAAGGTTAGCTTTAGATTAGCAAAGACTATTTCCATCAGATTTGCTTGTCGCCTATTTTTCTTATATTGCTGTAAAATTACCATTTCGGAGTCACTGTGAGAGGCCTGACCCAGGCTGGGTGCAGGCCCTAGCTCAGAGTGAGAAGTTTGGTCAAGGGAGAGAAGAGGCTCAATAATGTCACGGTAATCATCTTCCTCTGTATCCCCCTCCCCATCGGCAAAAGTACCTCTAGTCAAGAAATCGGAGCGCGTCCGCGCCATTCGAGCTTTCTTTTTATGGGCCGGTCTGGCAACCTGCTTGACCAAATGGAAAACAAATAACACAACAATGTTTTGTTTTGGTTTTTTGGGAGATGATGCCAATGAAAGACGTCAAAGAGCTCATGAATTTCTTGAAACATCCCCTCCCGCCCCATGCCTTTTCCACTAGAAGTGACAGCCATAACAAAAATCAATCCATATTCATTACTCTGGACAAGGAATAAGAATGGAAGCTAAATCCACACTGTTCTTCTCCATAGCCAAGGAAGTCATTTTTCACTGCCATAATAAGTCACCAAAGTCACCTGCATAAATTGCCTTCTTTTCTTTTAGAATTCCTTTTTTGTAAATATAATCTGGATTTGTAGGCATCCTTCCCTGCCTGAAGTATTCCTCTCTGAGTATAACAGACTTAACTCATGGCTTCTTTTTCTATAAACACTTGGGAGTAAATGAGTAGATGAAGTGTTCTAACTTGTTACAAGAACAGTAATTTCCAAAACAGTATGCACCTATTTTGCATAGAAGATAAATAAAAAAAAATTCAACACTTACCTCTCCTTGGGCCGGCCCAGTTAACTTTACAGGTTTCCAAGTTGGTTCATCTTGTTTCTGGAGTTGAGGATTTCCACTGCTCAAGGCGTCCATGGTAACACTTCGGATGAAACAACAGGATTACATTTCGATTCCTAGCAGATAACTCATGGCAACAGTCTTAAAAGGATAGCATGAAATATAGTCTAAGAAGCCAGGTCAAAGAAATGGATTTGATGATGAGAAAGGGAAAATACTAAGTCCACAAATCAAGAATTAGTCTTAGAAGGGGTCTTTACATGCTCATCATTATAAAACACCTGATAAGTAGCTACCAAGTGATGAGGATCTCATTACTTTGCTTTATAGGGAGATAGTTCTATTGACAAACAAGTTTTCTTTCCGAAATCTCTCTGCAACTTTTATCTGTTGGCTTAGTTTTAAAACTTGAGGCTATAGAGAATAAAATCAACACTGATAAGAGTAAGAAATTGTTATCAACCTAAAAGAAGTATGCTCCAAACAATAAAGACAATATAGTGTTGTTTATGAGAATTTAATTTTTGCTTGAATAACCACGACATGACTGCTTTATCATTAAATTCTCCACAGAAATGAATCTTTATGTCTGATGAAAATCTGAAGAGAACCTATACTTTTCCTATACTTTTATGAACCCAATTATCTATATTAACGCAGTACCATGAATCTTAAAATTTATCAGTAACATATTGTTCATCTCTTCTTAGCAAGACTGTAAACTCATTGAAAATCATATTTTACCTTCTAGCATACTGCTGAGTTTAAAGTAGACATTAACTTATAGTATCATTTGGCAGACTAATTGCCCTTGCATTCAAAATCTTCCATGAAGGCCTAGGTTATCTTGTCCAATAATCCCTAAACACACCTTTCTTACAGCTAAAATCTTCTTAGAGACCTCCCTTTCTGATCACTATAAAATCAAGTCCAGCAATCCTAGGTTGTCCTAAAAGATTTCCTTTTGATTATTCAAATCTCTCTTGCCACAGCTGAGTCATTTATCTTTGATTTATTCTCCAAAAGAGGGACTATTAACAGGACCTTTGATAGCACCTAGCTACTCTGATTAACTTTTAAACTCACAGCATTTTCTCTTAAGTTTCTCCATGATTTCTTTTTTGTTCTCCCTTATTAACCAGATGAAGACTATGATGCACTTACTACCCTATGGCATAGAAAGAACACTAATCTAATGTTACTTCCTAAAAGGACACCCAATGCTGATTTCTAATCAGGAAACTCAAATTATGGGCTTAGCTATTTCTAACTATGTGACCTTATCTAGGTCATTTCATGACCAAGGGCACCAGTGACCTCATCTATAACATGTGGTAGCTGAATAGATAACGTAGAAACACTAACATTTACAATTCTATAAAAAGCTAATGTTTCTAATATTACTTACAGAATGAGAGAAGATGTGAAGTATGGATTTTCCTTAAGCTTAGATAAATAGTTGTTAATAAGGTAAAGTAAACTAGGTCAAGTAGCTGTTAAGACTGCATCTTGGCAAAATGATAAAAGGAGTAATTCACAAGTATGATTAATGTTTTTGAAATCTGCCTCTTGAGAAATCTGTATGCAGCTAAGGAAGCAACAGTTAGAACTGGACATGGAACAACAGACTGGTTCCAAATCGGGAAAGGAGTACGTCAAAGCTATATATTGTCAGCTTGCTAATTTAACTTATATAAAGAGTACATCATGAGAAACATTGGGCTAGATGAAGCACAAGCTGGAATCAAGATTGCCAGGAGAAATACCAATAACCTCAGATATACAAATGACACCACTCTTATGGCAGAAAGTGAAGAAACTAAAGAGCCTCTTGATGAAAGTGAAAAGAGGAGAGTGAAAAAGTTGGCTTAAAACTCAACATTCAGAAAACTAAGACCATGGCATCTGGTCCCATCACTTCATGGCAAATAGATGGGGAAACAGTGGAAACAGTGACAGACTTTATTTTCTTGGACTCCAAAATCACTGCAGATGGTGACTGCAGCCATGAAATTAAAAGACACTTGCTTCTTGGAAGAAAAGTTACTATCAATCTAGACAGCATATTAAAAAGCAGAAACATTACTTTGCCAACAAAGATCCATCTAGTCAAGGGTATGGTTTTTCCAGTAGTCACGTATCTATGTGAGAGTTGGACTATAAAGAAAGCTGAGTGCCAAAGAATTGATGCTTTCGACTCTTGAGAGTCCCTTGGACTTCAGGGAGATCCAACCAGTCCATCTTAAAGGAAATCAGTCCTGAATATTCATTGGAAGGACTGATGCTAAAGCTGAATCTCCAATACTTTGGCCACGTGATGCAAAGAACTGACTGATTTGAAAAGATCCTGATGCTGGGAAAGATTGAGGGCAGGAGGAGAAGGGGACAACAGAGAACGAGATGGTTGGATCGCATCGCCGACTCAATGGATGTGAGTTTGAATAAACTCCGGAAGTTGGTGATGGACAGGGAGGCCCGGTGTGCTACAGTCGATGGGGTCACAAAGAGTCAGACACGACTGAGTGGCTGAACTGAAATCTTCTATAAAACAGATTTATGGATCTAACAACTATACACACACACACACACACACACACACACACACACACACATCCCTCACATAACTAAATCAGAAAAGCAGAAAATAATATGTTCTTAACATTTTCTGATGGGCTTATATGCTACGGACAATCTACAAGTTAATGGGCAGGACTAGGATCTCAAGCTGTCTTGTAGTCCAACTGCATTTTATAATATGATATAAAAATTTAGTGGAAAAATAAAATATCAATGATCTCTTGCCCATTTTCTATAAAATCTGTATGCAGTTTTTTAAAGACTGAAATATTTTTAAAAAGCTCAGGATTTGATGAGAAAGTTATTTTCACAGTTAATATAAAATTTAACTTTTTTAGCCCTAAGATATAGCTCTCCTTTCATTTAAACAGTGATATTCTTCCACAAGAACTGAAAGAATCCACTGTGTAACTGGGCTTAATACAAATATTTTAAATTTTATAAAATTTATTTTATGTTCCATTTAAATGCTTTCTCACAGCTACCACTAGTTAAGAAAACTTAAAAGTATAAGGAACTTCCACTTATACAAGGTATCTAAAGGTATCTAAAGGGAATTCTCCAGCTATCCAGTGGTCAGGACTACAAGCTTTCACTACTGAGGGCCTAGCTTCAATCCCTGGTTGCAGTGCAGCCAAAAATAAAAATAAAATAAAGTAGCCATTCTTATAAACAGAAGGTAGAATGGTGGTTGCCAGGGGCTAGGGGTAAAGGGAAAAGAAGAGCTGCTTGCAAGGGTAACTGAATTTGTTTTGCAAGATAAAGTTCTAGATTTGTTGCACAACAATGTGCATACGGTTAACACTACTGAACTGTACACTTTAAAATGGTTAAGATGGTAAATATTATATGGCTTTTATCCACCCCCCTCAAAAAAGTACAAAGATCTTAACGAAGACCATAAATAGGCCAACAGCTCTCACAAATCCCATTAATTTTAAAGCCTGATACAAATAAGCTTGGACTGCTATACCTAATAACTGTGGGGCAACCAGCATTTGCTGAATGTCTACGGCTTTTCCAGCCACTCTACGGCTCTCCACAAATGCTTTCTCCCTTAATGGGAGGGAACTAAAAATCCTGCTGCCTGTACTTAGTCAGAGACTCCCAGGGTATAATTATATCCAATTTTCAGGTGACTGGTGTAGTTAAAAATCAAGAAATTTTTAACACAGAAAATGGCTAATTTGAGTAGGACCCATACAAATAACTGAGGTAGTCCAAGGCACCTTAATGAAAATTTCCAAAAAGTTTCTCATTTATACATAAAAATAAACACTTCACTTACAGTGAACTACTCATATTTTCCTTTGGCGTGAAAAAAATGGCCTTAGTAGTTCCATCTCCGAAAGGGTCAGCAGATTTGTGGCTACAAGGCTGAGCCGGCCTAAGTTGTTCTCTCCTTGATATGCGACTATAAGAGTGTTTACAGGCAACATTCAGTTGGGTGGACATTCTGTCTGTCTTGGATAATTCCTTGACAGTATGAGATTGGCCTGGGCCTCCTTTTCTTTCAAAGAACAGAGTGACAGGTCGGTCCTTCAAGGGTAAGTGAGCAGAGGGACTGTCTTTTGGGACAAGAACAGAATCTTTTATAGTTACTGACGGAGTCCCAACCATACTGGGTTCTTCATCCTTATTTGGGGTTTTCAGGATGAGTAGAGAGGATGGTCTCTCTATTCTCTGCTTCGACTGATGGAAAGATGGTACCAGAAAACTCTCCCCAGTTCTTGGCTTTTCAATTGTCTTGAAGGCTTTACGCTCCTTTTCTAAAATATCTTTTTGTCGGCGAATCTGTTTCATCATCTCTTTTTCATTCTGCTGCTGCAGTTGCTTTTGCCTTTCTTCCTTCTCAGTGTTCAACTTTTCCAACTTCTTAAGAACAGCATTTGAAGAATCTGTATTCAAAGAAGCAACAACCTGATTTTCTCCTGGGAGGTGGTCCTTTCCAGCTTCCCTGCTGATATCCAAAGGAAGAGATGGAAGCGTTTCTTCACTTTCCAATAGTCTGCTTCTCTGGACACTTGTGTCTAGTTGGGAGCTCATTTTCAGTGAGTCTAGATGGGGAATATAAAAAAATGTAGGCAAACTATTTGAAACAAAGGGGTCTCTCAGCTGTGGTTTACAGGTAATAGATTCAGAACTGCAAACCAGTTTCTCCTTCATAGCTCCATTCTTTAAATGCACTGAGTCAGAGGTTGACCCCCTTTGAGTCAATGTGTAGTTAGTCTCACTTGCGGCACTGAGAGGATAGTCCTGTGGATCAAAATCTGGACTGCGAGATGTCTCAGGTGGCACAAATGGCAAGTCTCTTTCATCTAGAAGTAAGGGCTCTGGTTTGCTCTTTTGGCTCTCCTCACAGCTCAGAAGTTCCAAGCTTCCTTGCGAGCTTTCACTATCAGGTGTGCCCTGTAAAGACTGAAGGCCCTCAGGCATCAGTTCTGTAGACCATCTACGCTCTTCTGAAGGAGACACACCACCAAGAGAACGGACTTTCAGCAATTCTAAGCTAAATATAGCTTGCTCTAGTTCTCTCATTCTCCGACTTTCTCTTTTGGCCCGACTCACTTTTTTCTGGTGGAGATCTTCCAAGGACTTGGGTCTCTCTCTTACAATCACATTTTCCTGCAAGTCCACACCACTTTGACTTCTGGCTCTCTCCTGTCGCTTGTTTGGGGACTCATTCAAGCAGTCCATTGAACTTTCATGACTAATTCGATTACTCTCTATCACAGATTTACATTCCTCTATGGCTTTTATTCTGCTGTCAAATGAAGAATCTTCCCATTTTGAAGGGTCTGAACCGTGAATTTCCAGAGTCTCATATGGCTTGATACTTGCCAATCCAAGTTCTAGGTTTGCTTCTTTTACTCTTTGTTCTTTCAGAGATTTAAATCTATATCAAAACAGAAAAAAAAAAAAAAAACCCAAATGGTTAGTGATATCTCTTGGTTATCAACGGAGACAATAAGTTTATTCAGAATTTTTTAAAAGGTGAAAAAAAGTCTCAAAATTTTTTTTTATAATATTAAGTATTTCTCTAACATGGATGCATATTTCAGAATTCTGTTTCTATGAGTGAGATGATGTTTTATTAAGTATATTATTCTTAACTGGGCACTCTAATCAAAGCATAAATTAACTCAGAAGCAAAGCTCTCATAAACCTTAAAAATAGAAATTGAAGTTTCTGAAAGTAAAAGCAGTTGGAATGTTGCCAATTTTTAAGGATTCAACCCAGTGTAAAGTTAATTCTTCGCAGTTATAACCATCGACCATGTAGGTTTTCAATCTAATTTAATTCAATATTTAAACCGCACAATGTGGCCACTGGGGGGATCCAAATTGTACACAACCAGTTCTAATTCAAGTTTAGGCAAATGTTAGAGCAGACATATAAGCAAAGTACTTGAGAAAAAAGGAGTTAATTATTATAGCAACGAAGATTACCTTTGTCTTGCTCTGAATCCTCTACACAGTGACTGCAAAAGGATAATTTTGTTCCTTTGTTCTTGGTACCTCTTACTCTCCCTGTAGCCTTTCCATCTTGCCTGTATACAGACAGCGGCCAAGTGCCTCCGCCGACAGCGCTCCCTCCATCTCTGCTGGATGACGATGGCAGCAGTCCGCAGCTCCAAATACCGCTGCCTCTGTGAGTGAGCACGCCAGGAGGCTTGCAGAAGAGTGGCTGCACTTGCCATAAGTAAAGCATCTTTCTGCACAGCTGCATCTCTGACTTGCTTCTGATGTACGTAATTCCTCCAGAATTGCTGTGGGGAAGACAAAATAATAAAACTGGTATCATATAACTCATTTTCATAGAAAAAAGAAATCTCTTATGTCATAACTAGAGATTAAGTAGCTAAACAGCTAAATTGTGGGTGGTTAAAGTAAAAAAATGTTTTCCAGATATGCTTAGTGAAAATAACAATTTCAGATAATATAACCTTGATGAAGTTAATTATACAACTTAAAATAATTTAAGTTGTTGATGATTTCATGCCCTACAAATTAATTTTAATAAATTACATTATATTTTTACCTATAATTTGCCAGTACTAATGGGTCAATGTGTATATATTTCAAAAATTAAGATATTAAAGACTTTCTTGCACAAACAGAAAAGGTTCTATGGAAAACAGTTGTCAGTGAGGGAGAAAATGAAAAGATAAATGTAAAATACGAACTTGAATAATTATAACGATATATGTATCATTCTCAAATATCACTAAGAAAACTAAAAATAACTTTGTCAACAGAAATTAAGGCACATAACTCCTTTGTTCCTAATTATATCTCACAAAACATTATAACTATAAATTCAATTTAATTTCAACTGTACATTAGTGTATTTACTAATAGTAAATTGTATTGCCAGGTAAATCCGTTGGTTGCTATGAACATTTAAGAAATGAGTAGGACACATTCACATCTCTGAAGAAATTTACATTCTTATTTAAATGCTTCACAATAAAACAATTCTAGTTACTAAAACACATGCTAAATAAACTGGCCAATCTCATGTAAAGAATCCTTTACTTCCCACCTGGATGACAATAGATGCCTGTCTCAGATGGAGGAAATGCTGCCTACACAGCAAGACCCTGAACCATCGCTGCAGCAATATGATTCTGCGGAGCACCTCTTGGTGAAGCAGATCCTGTAGGTGTTGTCGTTCGTGCTCCTTTAGGAACACCTACCAGAAGGGAAAAAGATGAAGAATACAGCTTAAGAAGAAACGAGAAATTTATTTAATGCATTGTCATTCCTGTGATGATTCCCATGGTAAGCTTTTTAGAGAAGAACAGGTACAGCAACAGACATGTACAAGTAGACCTGATATTTCTATGATTTAGCCAAAGCAGTCATTCTCAAATTGGAAAGGATGTATTAGAATATAGAAGGGGAACTGGAAAGGTGAGCAGAAGTACAAAAATCCCAGTGCCAGAGATTGTGATATATTATTCCCTGGGGAAATTCACTGCTGTCAGGAGCCAATGATTATATATAACAACCATCTTTTTAAAAATCCAGTATGCATCAAAGGCTTCTTTGCTGCCCAAAGATATTCATCAGTTTGTTTATTCACTCTTTCATTCAATTATAAATCTTTAGGAATTTAGGGATATACAAAAATAAATTAGACACCCCTCTGGAAACAGGATTTGCACCTCAACTTTAAGAGCAGGTAGATATTAAAAACTGTATATATTTAAGATGTACAATGTGATGTTTTGATGCATGTATAAACACTGTGAAATGATTATCAGAATCAAACTAAGAAACATGTCCACCATCTCCCATTTTTGTCAAAAATTTTAAAAAGATTTTTAAAAAGCACAGATAAGTATCAGAAACCCATAGAGTAAAACAGTAACTATCAAGGGCAAGAGACAGAAGACCCTACCTGAGCAAAACAAGGAGCTGGAAATGAGAATAAATGTACATGCTGGGGGCCATGGAACAGTTAAAGAGTATGAGTGGGCCATGGAACAGTTAAAGAGTATGAGTCACAACATGCAGGTTCTTGAAAAAGAGAGAGAGGTTTAATCAGGAGGTGATTGAGTGATTATTACTAAGCAGGAAACTGACGTAAAGAAAGAAGTATATGAAGATGATGATTTTGATACTAAGGGCAGAGTGAGTTACACGGAATAAAAGACTGATATTGATGATGGATCTGTTTACTATAAGAGAAATGTGTGAGAGCAAGAAACAGAACCAAAATGAAACAGTAGGAATGTAGGGAAAGGCAGAGATGTAGGAATCATTTGTAAGGAAAAACAATGGAAACTTTTTTGTAAAAAGGTTAAAGTAAAGAGTAAGCCATATATGATTATGGTTTCTAGCCTAGAAACTACAAGAAAGGTAACAGAGAAAAAGAGCAGTTGGTTAGTTAAAGACAGTAGGGGAATCTGGCTAACGTCACTTTTGGCAAACTGAGTTGAAAATTACAGTAGAATACCTAGAAAGAGATGCTTTTTAAGCAGTTAAAATTATAGGCAGCACTAGAACATTGGTCATAAGCTCTTTGATTAATACTGACCAGCTCATTAACTAAAAATCTTGGTCTAATCAATTGCTTTATAATATCTTGTACATTATCTTTCTCATCAACATTCTCCTAGGCAAAGACTGCCAATATTTTTTTTTAAAGAAAGAATATAAAGTATCACTTTAATAATATTAAATATCATTTTTATATTGGATAATCATTTTTTCTTTTTCTAAATTTATTTACTTTTAATTGGAGGATAATTGCTTTACAATATTGTGTTGGTTTCAGCCATATATCACCATCAATCAGCCATAGGTATACATATGTCCCCTCCTTCTTAAACCTCCCTCCCACCTTCCACCCTATCCCACCCTTCTAGGTTATCACAGAGCGCCAGATGTGAGCTCCCTGTGTCATACATCAAATTTCTATTGGCTATCTAATTTAATATTAATTGTCCATTTAATCTATATTAATATTCTAATCTTACATTAATACGATAATGTATGTGTCTCAGTGCTACTCTCTCATTGCCCCCACCCTCTCCTTCCCCCACTGTGGCCACAAGTCTGCTCTTCCTGCTTGTGTCTCCACTGCTGCCTATAAAAACATAAAACTCAATTTGGACAAGGGCTGTATATATTACATTTACCATGGATTTTCCAACTTGATAATTATCTGGATTAAGATTTATTTTCCTGAAGAAATCTTGAATGTTAAATTTGGATGGAATAATACTTCGGGGAAGAAGTACATGGAAATGGCTCACAAAATCCTGAAAAACGAAAAGAAAATATTGTAAAATCACAAGAGGATTATAGGTAAACAAGATCCCAAACAAGTTAATTGTCCTTTCATTGATTTCTGTCTCATTATTTTAAACAGGGTGAAACTAAGAAATTACTTGTTAATTTAAAATATTACAAGAAGTTAATTAATTAGCAAAATGGGGGGTAGAGATTTCCACATATTTTGTTATCAAAGCAGAAGAAAAGAAGAAGGACAGAAACTAATTCTCCCTTTGAAAAAGCTATACTAAAGACCAAAGAAAAAGTTACTTAATTAGGTTTTGAAATTTTTAGCAGAAAAATAAGGAAAGATGGCAGCTATTTCAGGTCATAACTGAAAATAAAGCTTTCCTTCAACAGTAAAGATGTGCTCAGCTTCTGAAAAGCTTCAAAATAATTTCTATACCCATATTAGCAGCAGCTCATGAGAACAGCTGAAAGCCTTGTTGGCAGCATACTATGAAAAAAAATTCTGCTGAGAAACCTTTAGGGAAAATCAAAAGGGATCTTTTCTTTTGAACTAGATTGCTCTGATTATAGTATTTCAGTTACTAGAGTAATCACTGTGAAGAACTGCCATGTTATGAGTAAACTTATATAAGCAAACATTCAGATCAAATGAGAATAGCCAAGAAGCTGAATCTATTACAACACAAGCTTAATGATATTGCTGTCAGTCAATGGAAACGAGTATTCTCTATCCCTCTTCAATTCTGTATATGAAAGATAGAATGGGGAGGAGAATTAAGAGAAATAAGTGAATCAAAAATGAAAAATAAGCAAGACAGAGGACCAATTTACTTGATGTACATATATATTTAAATATCACTATAAAAGCATAACCTGGAAAGAATATTTGCTGCTGTATCCTGACTGGCGAATTCGAACTGTCTCCAGCATCCCAGTGTACCGAAGCTGTCTAAGCACCAAGGCATCATTGAACCTTAACGGTAACTAAAACAAAGCAAACAGAAAAAGGGTTAACCCAGAAGAACAGATCTCCAAATTTATGTTTGTTTTCTAAGTATAGTTAAATTCTGAATATCTAGGAACTGACTGGAGGTTGTCTGGTTAAGATACAGCAGAGTCAATAAGACATTCTTACCTCCACAACTGGTAGCTTCAGAAAAGTTCTGACTGCCTGACTAAAGGGAAAAAAAGAGACATCAAGCTTCCAGGCTTCACTGCTTGCAGAAGAAAAGTGCCCTCAGAACTCAAAAGGAAATGTTGCTGCCCACAGGCCACAGAGTTTGCTCACTATAAAATTTGTAACAAGATTAACCTACTTATACATAGTTAAGAGTATATTTTTGTTTAGATTTTACCCACCATCTCACTCAGAAACCACCCACTCTATAAGCTTCCAGTTGCCTTGAGAGCTGACAGATTGATCTTCTATGACTAGTACAAGATTAAGAGCAGTTTATCTCCCTAAATAGTTTTTGCTGATGATCCTGTAAGTTCAGTTCAGTTCAGTCACTCAGTCGTGTCCGACTCTTTGCAACCTCATGAACTGCAGCACACCAGGCCTCCCTGTCCGTCACCAACTCCCGGAGTCCACTCAAACCCATGTCCATCGAGTCGATGATGCCATCCAACCATTTCATCCTCTGTCATCCCCTTCTCCTCCTGCCCTCAATCTTTCCCNTCTTAGGTTAGGGCTTTTTGCATGGTAGCTATCCCACAGTCTGGTTTGCTAGCCCAAGTTAGTTCCCTCAGATTCCCCTCGGGGCATTCAGGCCAGGTCCTTACTCTAAGCAATGCAGCCCGCCTCTCCCTGCCCAGCCCCTGCATGCCAGTGGCGGGTACAGGCATCTGCACTGCTTCTCCACTGGGGGAGTTACCATTGGGCATGTAATCTGTGGGTTTTAATTATTTATTTTTCCTCCCGATTATATTGCCATCTGTTGTTCCAAGGCTCACCACAGACTCGGCAGTGAGAGTGTTTCCTGATGTTTGGAAACTTCTTTCTTTATAAGACTCCTTTCCCGGGACAGAGCTCAGTCCCTACCTCTTTTGTCTCTCTTTTTGTCTTTTATATTTTTTCCTACCTCCTTTTCAAGACAATGAACTGCTTTTCTGGGTACCTGATGTCCTCTGCCGGCATTCAGAAGTTGTTTTGTGGAATTTACTGTGTTTAAATGTTCTTTTGATGAATTTGTGTGGGAGAAAGTGTTCTCCCTGTCCTATTCCTCTGCCATCTTAGGACCACCTCCCCGCCAAAAATTTAAGTTTTATATATGAATTTTGATAATATTTTTAAAGGTAGTATTTTAAATGTAAATTCATATTTCAATGGGTTGGAAGGATTATTTGCAATCCAGTTCTGTCATTTATAAGATTTCTATATATACCTGGGCCTTTCTAGACTCTTTTATTCTACTGGTTGACTTGGCTTCATAAGTCTTGATATGTTTTCCCACCTTGTTGTTCTTTTCAGATATTACTTTGGCTATCTTATCCATATAAATTTTAGCCAGAATCTTGCTACGTTGAACTTACAGATTATTTGGGGGAAAATCAACATCTTTATAAGTTTAAATCTATCTGTGAACATGTTTTGTCCTCTTATTCATCTGTATCTTCTCAATGGCATATAATAAGACACTTGAGGTACTTTTTCCAATACAAGCCTTATTAACCTCTGTTATATTTATTTCCAGATACCTCACACTTTTTTGCCATTATAAACAGTGGGTTTTTTTTTAAGAGTGTGTATTTTAGAGCAGGTTTGGGTCCACTGCAAAATAAGGGGAACATACAGAGATTTCCTAAATACCCCCACCTCTACACCTTCTTAACCTTGTCTGTTGTTGACCTCCTCCTTCAGAGTGACACATTTGTTATAATTGATGAGCCTACATTGACAGAGCATAATCACCGAAAGTTTGTAGTTTACATTATGGTTTACTTGTGGTGTATACATTCTGTGTTAGGTTAGGACAAATGTATAGAGACATACATCAATCATTATGGTATCATACAGAATATTTTTATTACATAAAAGATTCTCTGTGTACTGCCTATCATGTCTCCACAGCCTTACCGCCCCCAATCGAAATCCGTCACAACCACTGATCCTTTTATTGTCTCCATAGTTTTGCCCTTTCCAGAATGTCATATACTTAGAATCATACAGTATATAGCCTTTTCAGATTGGCTTCTTTCAGGCAATAATAAGCATTTAAGGTTTCTCCACGTCTTTTCATATCTCTTATCTAGATGGTTATTTATCCCTTTACCTACTGAGGACTTCCCTGGTGGCTCAGACAGTAAAGCGTCTGCCTACAATGCGGGAGACNGCTTCTTTCAGGCAATAATAAGCATTTAAGGTTTCTCCACGTCTTTTCATATCTCTTATCTAGATGGTTATTTATCCCTTTACCTACTGAGGACTTCCCTGGTGGCTCAGACAGTAAAGCGTCTGCCTACAATGCGGGAGACCCAGTTTCAGTCCCTGGGTGGGGAAGATGCCCTGAAGAAGGAAATGGCAACCCACACCAGTATTCTTGCTTGGAAAATCCCATGGACAGAGGAGCCTGGTAGGCTACAGTCCATGGGGTTGCAAAGAGTCAGACACGACTGAGCGACTTCTTTTTTTTTTCCTTTTTACCTACTGAAGAACATCTCAGTTGCTCCAAGTTTGGATAGTTATGAATAAAACCTCTGTAAATGTCCATGTGCACGTTTTTGTGTGGACATAATTTTTCAGCTTCTTTGCATACATACCAAGAAACTTAATGGATGGGCCATATGTTAAAAAGATGTTTAATTTTGCAAGAAACTGCCGACTCTCTTCCAGAGTGGCTGTACTGTTTTGTATTCTCACCAGTGATGAAAGAGCATTCCCATTGCTGTGAATGAGAGTTCCCAAAGACCTGGTGGTTTTGGAACTCAGGAAATCACCCAGTTCTCCCTGAATTGAGGCACTGATTTAGCAAAACTGATTCTGTAGCCTTTAGAGTAGGAAGACTGAAGCAGTCAGAGCAGTTTCCTTCCTCTCATCTAGGTGTTATGTTCTTACCTACTTAATGTGACAGCAGAACATTGTTTTCTAATTGCCAAACAGTATTAGAAGTTACCATACCCATTTTGATGAGGAAAGGCAGAGGTGGTTGGGGGGCTTACATAAGCCAAGTAGGGAATGAGCATGCAGAGCTTCCTTAGCAACTGCAAAGAAATACTTGGTCTCCAAATTAGTAATTTACTTCCTTTTTATCAATACCAATATGATTTTAGTGCCAATAAGAATGTATTCAATATTTGGCATTTTGATAGCAAAAGCAAAGTGCTGATGGTAATTATACAAGACCTACATGCCAATAATTTCCTGTTTTGTAGCTTCAGATCAAATATTGTGCAAGAGTGATTATATCAGTGTACAAGAATTTTTCTGTAATATTCTTCTTGTCAACACACAGAAGAGTCCCCATTAAATGTTGGCTTTCCTTTTTTTTTTACCGGAATCCACAAATCCATGATAAGAATCCATTTTGACTTCATCACACTCACATATGTAACTGCAACAAAAATCTCAAAGCGTTACTTAGCCTTTTTTACATCCTTGTGTTCTTATTTAATACTCAATTCCAGTCCAGTAAATATTAGGTGTTATAATTTACTAATGAGTTATGCACCAACATTTGAAAATACTGTTAAAAATCACTGCTTGTCAAGCAGCTTACAAGAAACATTCTAAAAATATTTTTAGTATTAGCCCAAGTTTTTTTGTTCTATTTTGTTTGTTTGTTTTAGTTAACACTATAGTGCCTCATATGAAATAGTATATCAGTTGATCTGATGTCAGACTACTGACATTCTGTGAAGATGGGGAAATTCCAGTGTGCTCACCCCTTCAACCATGTCATCTTAAAGAAGAGAATCAGATTTTGTAATCCATCTGTTAAAATGGATCCATATGTTTCTCTGGGTTTTTGGCTTATGTTTTCCTTTATTTTTTAAAAATATTTTTACTGAAACATAATGGATACAGTAATAAATACAATCATACAATATGTACTCTTTTGTAACTAGCTTCATTTGCTGATCATTCTGTCTGACTCATAAGATTTCTTGAAATGCTGTCTTAAGAAGGAATTGCTGAGTCACTGTAAGTCCTGCTTTTGTTTAGTGGACAAAAAACGTTTTGCTTTTGTAATAATATGGCATTTAGAACCAAAAATATAATTATCTTGCTGTGATTCTAGTCATCACTGCTATATTAAAAATTCACACAGTGCTACACCTGCTACTGGCATGAGATTACATCTAGAAGAGGCAAGATTGGAGCCTCCATTTAGCAGTATTCTAAACTTAGCATCAGCAGACTATGGTCCATGATGATATGATGGGTTTACCACAGTAATCACGTATCATAAATAGCTTATATTAAAATCACAACTGGGGTCCTTGCTCGATCAGTTACGTGATTGTAATTTAACTAGGGAAATAGAATAGAATGGAAAATATTAACGTGAACTGTGAATAATAAAAATGATAATGTTTAACTGATACTTGGGTCATGATATAAATGATATTTCTCACTGTGTGTAGCAGTAGATACTTTATAGTCACTTCATTATATACTCATCCATAAAAGATTACATGTATATTAAACAGCTGCAATGTGTGTGGCATTGCTAGTTGCTCCAGCACATGTTATAAGGTAAATAAAACTCAAGCCTGTGCCTCAAGGAATTTAGGATATAATGTAAGAAAATTCATGTATACAAATAAAGTTTAAAAATGCATTGTAATAGGGCCATAGTAATAACAGAACTTAGAGCACTCAGGCAAAATTCGTAACGGAGGTGGCATTTGAGTGAGTTTTCATTTTTTGTTTTGGTGTTTCCTTGGCTATGCCACATGACATGCTGGACAGGGGATCAAACTCAGGTCCCCTGTCGTGGAAGCATGGAGTCCTAACCGCTGGGCTGCCAGGGAATTCCCTTGAGTGAGTTTTGAATCATATAGAATTTTATCTCACTCCAGAGTGATGAGTATTAGCATGAAAAAATAAATGTGTATAATGTGATAGTAAGCAGAGAGTAATCTACTTTTTAAAAAAGATAGTTGAGTACATGCAGGTCAGAGAAGAAAGGAAAAATAAATATTAAACTTTGACACTGACTGAAGGTGAAACTCCAACACTTTGGCCACCTGTTGTGAAGAACTGACTCATTTGAAAAGACCCTGATCTTGGTAAAGATTGAAGGCAGAAGGAGAAGGGGACGACAGAGGATGAGATGGTTGGATGGCATCACTAACAAAATGGACATGAGTTTGTGTAAACTCTGGGAGTTGGTGATGGACAGGGAGGCCAGGCGTGCTGCAGTCCATGGGATTGCAACAGGTCGGACATGACTGAGCAACTGAATTGATTGACTGTACCTGTAGTTAAGTTATTAACTATTAAGGAGAATAGCGATATAATCAAAGTGATATTTTAGAAATAGTAATCTTAAATAGATGGGGAAACAGTGGAAACAGTGTCAGACTTTATTTTTTGGGCTCCAAAATCACTGCAGATGNAAATTGGACAGGCTGGTTCATAATGGAAGGCTTTATCAATAAAATTAGACTGAAACAGTGGTGGTGGTTCTGTTTAAGAAGAATTGAGGTTGTGAATGTGGCCAGTGCAATAGTGGCTATCCAGAATTGGCACAAGCCAAATAACTTAAAAATGATGATGATGGAGCAATAGTGAAGAGAGAACTGAGGTGAGGCCCACTGAGCACGGTGCAGTGGCTTTCTGTAGGGTCTTATGATGCTACATGGCAGACTTGAGAAAGCAGAATAGAAATGATTTATGTTATTTACCAAGTATCATGGAGGTCAGGGGGCCCAAGGGTTGAAAATGATATCATGAGAACCAGGTAAGAAAGAGGTGTAAGAAGGTAAAGAGGATAAAGGTCAAGAGCTGGAGGTAGATTAGAAAACAGGTATCTGTCTGAAATCATTGATGTTAAATAACAACAGTTTATCTCATTAGTTGAAGCATATTTGAAAAGTCACTGACCACGAAGGGGCTTTTCAAAGAATTCACAAGTAATATCTATGGCCAGTTTTTGCTGCTTAGCCCTAAAATAAAAATAGAGTTTAAAACATTTTGTAAATCATAGTTTCTTCTCTGAATGTTAGTGTAGTGTTTTGCCTCCCAAAATGATACCATGGATTCTTTCATTCATGATTTATGTTCATTTTAAACTCAAAAATGATGACTATATGCCTAAAAACCCAATCCATAATTTATCTTAGTAAATTTTTATAACTCTGTTATCTGGATTCTTATTTAAACTCTTAAATTCTTCTTAAGAATTTTGCTTCTTAAGGTAACGAGGTATAGAATAAACAAATCTGAATGTTGAGTAGTGTTTCCCAGAACGTGCTTGGTAGACATTAGTCCCATGAGATGCTACAAAATAAAGGAGGGTTGTGTGTGTAATGTGGTCAGAAAACTTGAGGAAAACAAGTCATTATGTTCCAATTTGGGATATTCAAAATGCTTATTAGCATATCAGAGCTACTAGAAGACCTGCAGGGAAGAAAGGTAACTTTTTCTAAATCTTATATTTCTCTAACTTAGCTGACCTGCAAGGACCACTGCCACCATCACCATCACCCTGTTATGGTTTTATGCAAAACTAGTATCTTTTGGAACACACTTTGGGAATATTTCCTACATTTGAGATTGTATTCAGAAGTAATCTAAACAGTTTAAGAATGAAAGAATAGCAGAGACAGATGAATATGAGAGGATAATGACTGTAAATACACAAAAGCAAATGTGTCAGGGCAACAGGAAGCAGTAATTTTAGGAAAAATATTTCTGCCGAAACTTAAGGGATGACATCTACTTGTGATATCCCAGGATTTGGAAAGGAAATCTGAGTTTATCATTTCCATACCAGCATGATTTATTTTGAACAGTTAATAAAAATCTGAACTCTGTGGGAATCTTGGAATAGCTGCTTTTTGGCTGTGAAAATACCCTAGGCATGTTGGTAAACTTTTGAGCCCTTTGCCTCATCTATGAAATGGAGACAAGGTTTTAAAGATAATGGTAAGGATTTAATATTGAAAATATATAGTCCTTAGCAGTGTATCTGCACAAAATTCCCAGTCAATGGTTGATATTGTTAACTATTTGTATTATTTTTTCCTACTCTGCATTCACCTCTCCTCTCTGAAGGGCCCTGCTTTTAAATCTCATGTTGAGATAGCAGTCAATTTCTCTATTCAGTCCTTTAAATTGTATTTTCTATACGGACTCAATGGACGCGAGTCTGAGTGAACTCCGAGAGATGGTGATGAACAGGGAGGCCTGGCGTGCTGCAATTCACAGGGTCGCAAAGAGTCGGACATGACTGAGCGACTGAACTGAACTGATACTTTATTTTTATTTCTAACTTCCACATAGAAAAGAGATGTAATTAGACTTGGATTTTTATCTCTGATAAATTGCCGTTGTTTTGGTTTTTTTTTCACCTTGTAATTGTTAGAGATCAAACTAGAAGTAAGAGAAATTGTCATCTCTGTTTTGTTGTTGTTTTTATTCACCTGTGCATGAATTATTAATATTATCCTCAAGACACAGTTTCTGTGCAAGAATCTTTTTAAGGCACTTTGGCTGATATGTTTTGTTTAGTTAAAACAAGTCACATAATCAATCAATGTACTTTACTGGGTTCATGTAAACTATCTTGGTTGATAATGTCCAGTATTTTGTTAGCTGTGGATACATACTTGGAGTGGATATCTTTAGGGAATAGTTTATGTTGATAACTCATAAATTCATTTTTTTTTAATTGAAGTGTAGTTGATTTACCATATTATATCAGTTTCAGGTGTACAGCATAGTGATTCAACTCTGGTGCTATACAGAATATTCATATTCCTTATCTAGTCATTTGTATCTGTTATCCCATATGCCTGATTTGGCCCTCTCTTCTTCTCTTTCCCTTCCAGTAACCATAGGTTTGTTCTCTATTGCTGTGAGTCTGTTTCTGCTTTATATATACATTCATTTGTATTATCTTTTAGATTTCACATGTAAGTGATATCATATA
>SJYV01002448.1:1147019-1189008 GCA_006410875.1 Neotragus pygmaeus | reverse complement strand
TATCTTGGTTGATAATGTCCAGTATTTTGTTAGCTGTGGATACATACTTGGAGTGGATATCTTTAGGGAATAGTTTATGTTGATAACTCATAAATTCATTTTTTTTTAATTGAAGTGTAGTTGATTTACCATATTATATCAGTTTCAGGTGTACAGCATAGTGATTCAACTCTGGTGCTATACAGAATATTCATATTCCTTATCTAGTCATTTGTATCTGTTATCCCATATGCCTGATTTGGCCCTCTCTTCTTCTCTTTCCCTTCCAGTAACCATAGGTTTGTTCTCTATTGCTGTGAGTCTGTTTCTGCTTTATATATACATTCATTTGTATTATCTTTTAGATTTCACATGTAAGTGATATCATATAGTATTGCCTTTCATCTGTCTAGCTTATCTCACCAAGTATAATATTCTCTATGTCCAGATACATAGCTGCAAATGGCCTTATTTTATTCATTTTTATGGCTGACTAATACTCCATGAGATGGCTGGATGGCATTACTGACTTGATGGACATGAGTCTGAGTGAACTCCAAGAGATGGTGATGAACAGGGAGGCCTGGTGTGCTGCGATTCATGGGGTCTCAAAGAGTCGGACACGACTGAGTGACTGAACTGAACTGAACTGAGTACTCCATTGTGTGTATATGTTTTATATATATAAACACATACATATTGAAAGCACTTATATAAAATTTAGATTTTAAGGAAAAATTGTTAGAATAAGAATTTTAAAGATGACAGTAATACATACAGAGTGTGTATACCTCATAGATGTCTAAATTCTGTATTAGTAGCAAAAATATAAGGTTAAGCTTAAATGAACTGTTATCCCAGATTATTTAATATTCTCTTTTTTCTAATGAAACAACTCCAAATTAAGAAACTGAATCTTGTTATTGTAATGCAAAAGCCTAAGTAAGATTCATCAAAAGAGGATTTTTAGCTCTCATAATTAGTATCTAATGTATAACTTTTCTCTCGTATTTTAAAATTTACAGTTTCTTCCCTGTTATTGCTTTGTTGCTGTTGTTCAGTTGTTGAGTCATGTCCAACTCTTTGTGGCCCCACGAACTACATCACACCAGGCTTCCCAGTCCTGCACTGTCTCCCAGAGTTTGTTTAAACTCATGTCCATGAGTTCGTGATGCCATCCAACCATCTCATCCTCTGTCACCCCCTTCTCCTCTTGCTCTCAATCTTTCCCAGCATCAAGGTCTTTTCCAGTGAGTCAGCTCTTTGCATCAGGTGGCCAAAGTGTTGGAACTTCAGCTTCAGCACCAGTCCTTTCAATAAATATTCAAGACTTATTTCCTTTAGGATTAACTGGTTTGATCTCCTTGCTGTCCAAGGGACTCTCAAAGAGTCTTCTCCAATACCACAGTTCAAAAGCATCAATTTTTTGGCCCTCAGCCTTCTTTATGGTCCAACTCTCACATCTGTACATGACTACTGGAAAAACAATAGCTTTAACTAGACCCAACTTTTGTCGGCAAAATGTCTCTGCTTTGTAATATGCTGTGTAGGTTTGTCATAGCTTTTCTTGCAAGGAGCAAGTGTCTTTTAATAATTTAATGGCTTCAGTCACCATCTGCAGTGATTTTAGAGCCCAAGAAAGTAAAATCTGTAACCGTTTCTACTTTTTCCTCATCTATTTGCTGTGAAGTGATGAGACCAGCAAATTTGGAAAACTCAGCAGTGGCCACAGGACTGGAAAAGGTCAATTTTTATTCCAATCCCAAAGAAAGGTAATGCCAAAAAATTGCTCAAACTACTGCACAATTGCACTCACCTCACACGCTACATGCTAGGCTTCAGCAATACGTGAACTGTGAACTTCCAGATGTTCAACTGGTTTTAGGAAAGGCAGAGGAACCAGAGATCAAATTGCCANTAATGCCAAAAAATTGCTCAAACTACTGCACAATTGCACTCACCTCACACGCTACATGCTAGGCTTCAGCAATACGTGAACTGTGAACTTCCAGATGTTCAACTGGTTTTAGGAAAGGCAGAGGAACCAGAGATCAAATTGCCAACATCTGCTAGATCATCGAAAAAGCAAGAGAATTCTAGAAAAATATCTACTTATGCTTTATTGACTATGCCAAAGCCTTTGACTATGTGGATCCCAATAAACTGTGGAAAATTCTTCAAGAAATGGGAATACCAGACCACCTGACCTGNCATATAAGTTAAATAAGCAGGGTGATAATATACAGCCTTGACGTACTCCTTTTTCTATTTGGAACCAGTCTGTTGTTCCATGTCCAGTTCTAACTGTTGCTTCCTGCCCTGCATACAGGTTTCTCAAGAGGCAGGTCAGGTGGTCTGGTATTCCCATCTCTTTCAGAATCCTGTAAGACACCCTGGAAAATAAAAAATCCCTATAGTCCCTCATCACCAGTCACTCCTAAGTATCTCTTAGGCGTGTTTTTAGACATTCAAAAGAAGATGTATTTGAAATTTCTGGTATTTCTCCTTATTTGCTAAATACCATTTTCAATTTTCCACTAAGGAAATCCCAAACATTTTCCTGCAGAAAGATAGGGTATACCAACTGTCAAGAGAAAAGTCAAGTGGGTAGCTTATGTTAAATAATAATAGCAGTTAACGTTTATTTAGTACTTATTCTGTGTCCTTAAATATCTTATTAATTGAACTGTTTGTAGAACAAGGTCTCAATAACAGGGACTCAAATTTCTCTACAACTGTAAATAAAACAGTTTCCCTTTTTGTCACCATAAAAGAACCAACCACTAAGGAATAGCTAACATTTACTAAGCACTTAGTAGGGGCCAGCAATATTCTAAGTACTACATGGGTTTTTTCTCATGTACTCATGAAACAGTTATGAGTTGTCCTACAATTACAGTATATTGTTATACAGATGAAATTATTTAAGGCACAGAGAAGTCATGCAACTCATTTAAGACCACAAAACAGGTAACTGGCAAAGCTGGAGATTGCTTCTTAAGAATTAAGAAAGCTGAACCTAATTTCCTATTACATTTCAGAAGTTTGGGCTGGAACTATTTTTTTCTATGATGGACATAAAGATGACAAATGTTTATACTTAATAGATATATTTTGCAATGCTCTAATTAGGGGAACTGTCACATAAAACAAGAAGGAAATCAAAAATGTCCACAGTAACCTATTTTAAAGAGACAAGAATCTAAACATGAAAAATGCCAGGCAAGTTCTGTAAGGGTGATTAACACCTTATGTCTGAACAAGAGATTAATTTAGGGTAACAAAAGTTGCAAAAAATTATTTTGTATAATGGAATTTCAAGAGATTTTTGCTTCTACATGTAGCAGATGCTAAATTCTATAAAATGCTAAATTGAGCTCATATAAATAGTTCATAGGCAGGTAAGTGAGAAATTTCAGAGAAAGTGATGGCAACCCAGTCCAGTAGTCTTGCCTGGAAAATCCCATGGATGGAGGAGCTGGGTAGGCTGCAGTCCATAGGGTCCCTAGGAGTTGGACACAACTGAGTGACTTCCCTTTCACTTTTCACTTTCATGAGTTGGAGAAGGAAATGGCAACCCACTCAGGTATTCTTGCCTGGAGAATCCCAGAGATGGGGGAGCCTGGTGGGCGACTTAGCAGCAAGTGAGAAAATTAGAAGGATATCCATAGAAAATTCAGAACACTGTTTTCCTTACAAAGATTATAAACAGCTCTTCGCTTCCACATATCCTTCTTNTCAGGTATTCTTGCCTGGAGAATCCCAGAGATGGGGGAGCCTGGTGGGCGACTTAGCAGCAAGTGAGAAAATTAGAAGGATATCCATAGAAAATTCAGAACACTGTTTTCCTTACAAAGATTATAAACAGCTCTTCGCTTCCACATATCCTTCTTAGAACGAATTTACAGTTTGGTTTGAAGTAAGCTGAGCTGCTGCTGCTGCTGCTGCTAAGTCGCTTCAGTCGTGTCCGACTCTGTGCGACCCCAGAGACGGCAGCCCACCAGGCTCCCCTATCCCTGGAATTCTCCAGGCAAGAACACTGGAGTGAGTTGCCATTTCCTTCTCCAAAGCATGAAAGTGAAAAGTGAAAGTGAAGTCGCTCAGTCATGTCTGACTCTTCACGACCCCATGGACTGCAGCCTAAGAGGCAGCTAGAAGCTCTCATTTAAGGGACATTCTTACCTTTTCAGCATTAGAGCGAATGCACTTTACAAAATACGGTTCTGCTTGACCAAGTGTTTCCATCAGCTTGCTTAATGATGCCTGCAATACAAAGCAATATAGTTAGCACTGTCTCTCATTCCAAACTGGAAACAAATGATTTATGAGTGTTGGTAAAATATGCAAAAACAAGTGATAAACACAGAACCAGGTTTGTGTCTGAAAAGCAAATTGTGTACAATGCCATACTAATTAAACTGAGGCCAGTTAAGGACAAGGATGGTAGTTTAACCTTAAAGCTGAGAGACTGGCAATGGTAAATACTGCAAATAATTTTATAGCCATCTAAATATATAACAGGGGCTTTGCAGGTGGCTATATGGTAAAGAATCCACCTGCCAAGCAGGCAACGTTTTAATCCCTGGTTTGGGAAGATACCCTGGAAAAGGAAATGGCAATCTACTCCAGTATTATCGCCTGGGGAATACTATGGATAGAGGAGCCTCACAGGTTATAGTCCTTGGGGTCCCAAAGAGTTGGACATGACTTAGCAACTACACAAGTCTACAATAAATTTTTTACTTTTCTTCAGATTTCTTGAAACAATATTATTCAAATGCATACAGTATTAGAAAGCAACTTTGGGAAAACCATTCAGCAGGGCAGCAGTCCCCAATCTTTCTGACACAAAGGACCAGGTTCATGGAAGACAGTTTTTTCAAGAACTGGAGCCAGGTGGGAGGGGGATAGTTTCAGGATGATTCAAGTGCATTACACTGATTGTAAACTTACTTTCTATTATCATAACATCAGCTCCACCTCAGATTATCAGGCTTTCTATTTCAGAGGCTGGGGACTCCTGCAGTAGAATATCCAGGAAGGTAGTAGTCTCCTGTTTCAATTTTAACCTTTAAGTATGTAATGATGTTCCCTCTTCCATTCCTGATGCTTATTATTTGTGCTTTGCCTGTTTTTTCCAGGTTAGTCTAATTGGAGATTTATAAATTTTCTGATATTTTCAAAGAACCAGCTTTTTAATTTCATTGGTTTTCTCTTATTATTTTTCTGTTTTTCATTTCATTGATGTTTCCACTTTATAATTTCACTCCTGTTTGCTTTGGGTTTGATGTTTTTCTTTTTCTAGTTTCCTAGGGTACAACCTTAGATTACTGACTTGAGGCCTTTTCTTTTCATTTATTATTTTATTGATTATTTCTACTTTATCATTTCACTCCTGTTTACTTTGGGTTTAATGTTCTTGTTTTTCTAGTTTTCTAGGGTAGAACCTTAGATTACTGTGTGAGGCTTTTACTTTTTCTAATAAGAGAATTCATTGTTATAAATTAACCTTGGAATACTACTTTAGCTGCACTGCACAAATTTTGATGTTTTATTCTCATTTATTTTAAAAATACTTAAAATTTTTTCCTTCCTCTTTGACTATATAGGGTAAAAAGTTACAATAGTATAAACTTACATTTAGCCCCTCCCTTCTTTTGTGCTACTTTGTCCATATGTCTTATTTGTACCTTACAACATACTATTATTTTGTCTTCTACAATCAATTAACTTTTTTTAAAGGTTCAAGGAAGAAAAAACTTTTTACAGTTACATTCTGTCATTCTGGCAATCTTAATGTTTTGTATAGATCCAAATTCTGTGGTTTTCTCATCATTTTTATCCCAAATTTAGCATTCTTATAGATTTCCTAGAACTGAAATCTCTCAACTTTTGTTTGTCTAAAAGTCTCTAACCTTCATTACTCACTTGTGCAGAGAATTTTAGAATGACAATGTTTTTTTTGTTTCAGGCTTTTAAAAATACTACTCTTGAATTCTGGTTTTCATAGTTTATGATGAAAAACATATTGTTATTCTTATTTTCATTTCATAGAACATAAATATCTTTTTTTCTTTGATTGTATTTAAACTTTTCTTTTTTTAACTGACTTTAGCAATTTGATGTGATGTGTCTTGATATGCTTGACGGGGGAGTGTTTTGCTTGGGACTTGTTGAGATTCTTTGATATTTGAGCTTATATTATTCATAAAAATCAGAAAATATTTTTGTCATTATTTCTTCAAAATTTTTTCTGTATCCTCCTCTTTTGCCTTTCCTTCTTAGATGTCAATTACATCTATGTTCAATGACGTAATATTTTCCCACAAGCTACTAACGCTTTTTTCATTTTTTCCCCCATCATTGTTTATTACATCTCTCTGCATTTTAAAGTAAATGTAAACTCTAATTCATTACTTCAGCACTAATATCAACTATTTATCTCATTTCCAAATATTACAATTTTAATCTCTGAAATGATGAATCATTTGAGTCTTTTTCCTATCTTCTATTTTTTTCTCATTATTATTCACATTTTTCTTATATCTCTGGACATATTTATATGGTTTATAAAAGCTATTTGAGATCCTCATCTACTATTTCCATCATTTCTGTTATTTTTACAATCTATTTCTAATGATTAATTTTTCTGCCTTGTTATGGGTGGTTCTTTCCCTGATTCTTCACATGCCTAATATTTTAGATTGGACACTGGAGTGATTTTATATTCTTTGATTTTTCTGTATTTCTTTAAAGAGCAACAGACAGTTGCCCCTGGGGTTAAGTTACACTGGATCATTCTGACTCTTTCAAGACTTACTCTCATTAAGCTTTGTGAGGGTAGGTTCAGAGCAAAATCTTGTGTGTTTGTTTGGGCTCCCTCTCCCTGGGCTACAGCAAACTATCTTTGTGCAGTAACCTGGGACTTGCCTCATTTATTTCCCTTTTCTCAGGGATCAGAATCCTGTAATGCTTATTGTCTGATAACTAAAAACACTCTATTTTTACCTTTTGCCTAGTTTTCTAGATGTTCATAATAGAAGGGCAATTCCTATATCAGTTAATCCTTCATGAGTTCTACAATTTCACTTTGATGAAAATAACCATTCATTCACAAGAAGTGTGTGAAGTCATAGACATCTGGCTGCCATCTATCTCCATCATTTCTAATTTCCTCATCTGTACAATAAGAATGATGGTATTTATTTCACAGAATTGGAGGAAAAATAGATAATGCATATGTATAAATATTTAACAAGGAATATGGAAAGGAGTGCATTCATCGTTATGTTTCTGGATGATAAATGACTTTCATTTGTTTTTGTTCACTGTATTTTCTAAATAATAAAAAGTTTAGAAAAATTAATTCATTACTCTTAAAATATTTAACAATATATTAGAAACATTACAGATGACTCTGTAAATGTTAAACACAATACATGAATATAATTTGAAAATATCCATAATTCCTGAATTTGGGGGATTTTAAGGGACATTATAGGACTATAATTAAGCTTTTATTGTAGTAGCTATAACGAGTATTCTTCAGATTAAAGACTGAGTTTGATAAAGAGGCACCTGTAAAAGAACCAAGATGATAAAACAAAGGACACAATAGCTTAATGGTTCTACTCTTCCTAATCATGCAAAGGCGACTAATGCTTCCTTAGATAAATAGGGCCAAGCAACACCTCTCTCTTTTTAAATAATCAAATACCATTAACCCACAGGATTGTGATTTAAGAAGGTTTGTGTAAAATTCATGGCAGAGCTTCCAACATATATTCAATTGTCTTTCCTTTAACTTTATTAGGACCTAGTAAGTTATTTGGCTCTTAAATCTTTTATTTATTTATTTTGAAGGAAAAATATTTGACCAAGTAACTTTTATAGAATCAAATTTTTCTCTGGGCCTATGGTGAAAATTGTCTAAAATAAAATGACATTTCTAGCTTATAGGTCAGAGAAGGCAACGGCACCCCACTTCAATACTCTTGACTGGAAAATCACATGGATGGAGGAGCCTGGTGGGCTACAGTCCATGGGGTCGCTAAGAGTCGGACACGACTGAGCGACTTCATTTTCACTTTTCACTTTCATGCATTGGAGAAGGAAATGGTAACCCACTCCAGTGTTCTTGCCTGGAAAATCCCAGGGATGGGGGAGCCTGGTGGGCTGCCGTCTGTGGGGTCACACAGAGTCGGACACGACTGAAGCGACTTAGCAGCAGCAGCAGCAGCTTATAGGTTGAAGGACTGTGCTTATATAAATCAAACAAGATCATATCCAGTGACATGTTAGTAGATAATTTACATTTAGATATCCTGGATTAAAAAGGAGCACTGGAAAAGTGCTAAAAATAGAAATATAGCTGCTGCTAAGCTACTAAGTCACTTCCGTCATGTCCAACTCTGTGCAACCCCATAGACGGCAGCCTACCAGGCTCCCCTGTCCCTGGGATTCTCCAGGCAAGAACATTGAAGTGGGTTGCCATTTCCTTCTCCAGTGCATGAAAGTGAAAAGTGAAAGTGAAGTTGCTCAGTCGTGTCCGACTCTTAGCGACCCCATGGACTGTAGCCCACCAGGCTCCTCCATCCATGTGATTTTCCAGGCAAGAATACTGGAGTGGGGTGCCATTGCCTTCTCTGAAAATATAGCTATCAGTAGATAATGAAATTTTTAGTTAACAATGCTTTAATTAGCATTGCTTCTGTGAGTGATAAAGCACAAGGTAGAATAAAATTATCTAAAATACCATTACCCTTCAGATTTTCAGCTCATTTTCATAAATATCTAGCAAATGAACAGAATATTAGAGACAATCTGATAAGAAGAGGAAAAATGAAGAGTATTTTGAAATTAATTCTGGAGGTGATTTGGTTAATGTATTATGATCCTATTTATTATGATAGTATTTATTCCTAAATGCACAGTCATAATAAGATGATCTAGATTCCTATATATACAAAACTAAAATAAAAAGTCAAGAAAAATCTTTACAATTCCATTTACTTAAATAACGATGGAAATAGCATGAGGTTTAAATATACAGAGAAAAAAAACATACATCATTGTGTTAACAATGCCACATCTGGGCAGTCAACTTTCTGGTGCTTTTCTCTTCAAGCTGAATATAACGAAGTCCTCTTTGGGTTACATACTACCCATAGATGAACAAAAGCACCTGATTTTTCTCCCATCTTTGGTACTTCCAACCAAAAGGACCATTCTACTATAACTTTTTAGTCACATGAATCTTGCAGATCACTTTGACCTTATGATTTCAATCTGAACAAAACAGATTCCTCTTTGTTAAAAATAAAAGGGAAAAAAAGTAAATAGGAAATAACCTGAAACTGGGCACTGATGCTGGGAGGTTTCTTCTTCTTGTGCAAATGAAGAAGAGACTTGGTAATGCGATCCTGTAGGGTCAATCTTGTCAGATGCTTTAAAGACTTTACTTCTAGCAAATGCTGAAAAACAGGGGGAAGAAATCAAATTCTTCACATAAATTGATCTAAGAATAGGAAAAACAAAGTTGTAAGCCAGTATTTATTATGTATGACTGTGGTGAATATGGGAGATTAATATTCAATATCCACTCTACCCATCTTCTGCTTTCTGGCAGAAGTTGATCAGCTAAAAAGAAACTACATTTCTCAAACTCTTACATCTCAGGTTCTGGATGTAATTTAAGTTCCACAATTCCCACACATTAAACTGGGAAGGTCTAACCAAGGCAGATTCAAGGGATTAGATCTGATAGACAGAGTACCTGAAAAACTATGGATGGAGGTTCGTGACATTGTACAGGAGGCAGGGATAAATACCATCCCCAAGGAAAAGAAATGCAAAAAGACAAAATGGCTGTCTAAGGAGGCCTTACAAATAGCTGTGAGAAGAAGAGAAGCAAAAGGCAAAGGAGAAAAGGAAAGATATTCTCATTTGAATGCAGAGTTCCAAAGGATAGCAAGGAGAGATACTCAATGCAAAGAAATAGAGGAAAACAATAAAATGGGAAAGTCTAGAGATTTCTTCAAGAAAATTGGAGCTACCGGTGTAACATTTCATGCAAAGATGGACACAATATAGGACAGAAATTGTATGGACCTAACAGAAGCAGAAGATATTAAGAAGTGGCAAGAATACACAGAAGAACTACACAAAAAAGTTCTTCACGACACAGATAATCACGGTGTGATCACCAACCTAGAGCCAGACATCCTGGAATGTGAAGTCAAGTGGGCCTTAGGAAGCATCACTATGAACAAAGCCAGTGGAGGTGATGGAATTCCAGTTGAGCTATTTCAAATCCTGAAAGATGATGCTGTGAAAGTGCTGCATTCAATATGCCAGCAAATTTGGAAAACTCAGCTGTGGCCACAGGACTGGAAAAGGTCAGTTTTCATTCCAATCCCAAAGAAAGGCAATGCCAAAGAATGCTCAAACTACCGCATTTTTGTACTCATCTTACATGCTAATAAAGTAACGCTCAAAATTCTCCAAGCCAGGCTTCAATAGGACATGAACCGTGAATTTCCAGGTGTTCAAGCTGGATTTAGAAAAGGTAGAGGAACCAGAGATCAAATTGCCAACATCCACTGGAGCATCAGAAAAGCAAGAGAGTTCCAGAAAAACATCTACTTCTGCTTTATTGACTATGTCAAAGCCTTTGACTGTGTGGACCACAACAAACTATGGAAAATTCTTAAAGAGATGGGAATATCGGACCTCCTGACCTGCCTCTTGAGAAATCTGTATGCAGGTCAGGAAGCAACAGTTAGACTGGACATGGAACAACTGACTGGTTCCAAATAGGAAAAGGAGTACGGCAAGGCTGTATACTGTCATCCTGCTTATTTAACTTATATGCAGAGTACATCATGAAAAACGTTGGGCTGGATGAAGCACAAGCTGGAATCAAGATGGCCAGGGGAAATATCAATAACCTCAGATATGCAGATGACACGACCCTTATGGCAGAAAGTGAAGAAAACTAAAGAGCCTCTTGATGAAAGTGAAAGAGGAGAGTGAAAAAGTTGGCTTAAAATTCAACATTCAGAAAACTAAGACCATGGCATCTGGTCCCATCACTTCATGGCAAATAGATGGGGAAACAGTGGAAACAGTGACCGACTTTATTTTGTTGGGCTCCAAAATCACTGCAGATGGTGACTGCAGCCATGAAATTAAACGATGCTTACCTCTGAGAAGAAAAGTTATGACCAACCTGGACAGCATGTTAAAAAGCAGAGACAACTTCTCCCAACAAACATCCATCTAGTTAGATCTATGGTTTTTCCAGTAGTCATGTATGGATGTGAGAGNTGCAGCCATGAAATTAAACGATGCTTACCTCTGAGAAGAAAAGTTATGACCAACCTGGACAGCATGTTAAAAAGCAGAGACAACTTCTCCCAACAAACATCCATCTAGTTAGATCTATGGTTTTTCCAGTAGTCATGTATGGATGTGAGAGTTGGACTATAAAAAAAGCTGAACCCCAAAGAACTGATGCTTTTGAACTGTGGTGTTGGAGAAGACTCTTGAGAGTCCCTTGGACTGCAAGGAGATCCAACCAGTCCGTCCTAAAGGAAATCAGTCCTCAATATTCATTGGAAGGACTGATGTTGAAGCTGAAACTCCAATACTTTGGACACCTGATGCAAAGAACTGACTTTGGAAAAGACCCTGACGCTGGGAAGGACTGAAGGCAGGAGGAGAAGGGGACGACAGAGGATGGGATGGCTGGACGGCATCACCAGCTCAATGGACATGAGTTTGAGTAAACTCTGGGAGTTGGTGATCGACAGGGAGGCCTGGGGTGCTGCAGTCCATGGGGTTGCAAAGAATCAGACCCTGCTGAGCTATTGAACTGAACAGACTCAATCAAGGCAGAGGTTTTGGCTACTAGCTTGTTTCTGCCGCCAAACACGTATACAAAAGTACTTCAGCCTTCTGTGGCCTCAGTGTCCAGGCACTACTTTTGAGAGTGTTGAGAGGCAGCATGCAGGGCATCTGTGTTGTCAGTGCAACTCTAGTAAAAGCACCTTAGTACAGAAGCCAATAGTTATAGCAGCTTCTCCATGAGCCTGGAAGCAGGTGCAATGATCGCAGCTTCATTTTCTAGCTTTTGGAGTACAGCTGAGGTCATTTCTGCTCTCTAACTTCTGATGATTTCTGTAAGCACCACTTTGAATTAAGACCCTTTATACTTAAAAAGGGGGCTTCCCTGGTGGGTTAGATGGTAAAGAATCTACCCTCAATGCAAAAGATCTGGATTCACTCCCTGGGTCAGGAAGATCCCCTGGAGAAGGGAAGGGCTACTCACTCCAGTATTCTTGCCTAGAGAATTTCATGCAAAGAGGAGCCTGGTGGGCTACAATTCACGGGGTTGCAAAGAGCTGGACACCAAGGAGCAATATTTTTTTCTTTTACTACTTAAATATATCCACAGTGATTATTAACTTGCAATTGAATCCTGACTCATAAAGACAATAAATTAAATTCAATTCCTAGACTATAAGTAAGCCAGGAACACATAAACAGGGAGAAAAAAAAATACAGTCCCTTATCAACCTGCATCCTTAAGTCCTAATTATTAATCTTCATAAGATAGGAGTTACACATAAAGCAACTGAAGAATACAAAACAGGATATTAATAAAGGATTTTGGAGCTCCTTTTAGCCAATCACTAATCAATTTTGAAAATCCTACTAATTTACGGCAGTGAGTTTGTCAACGGAAAGAACGTATCTATACTGATGCACAACCTTATATTATTTATAAATCAGAAAAAGTTTCATTGTATAAGAAGCAGAGATTTGAGTTAAAAGCATGATAAATATAGAAGACTAAACAGTATTAATTTTGACAATATAAACGTCAAAAAATAAAAACTTCCAAGTGGTAATATAATACACATTTAAAAGATTCTACCTAAGGAAAAAAAATTTCCAACAAACACTTTTCATCTATACATAAGAGCGGTAAAAAAAAAAAAAAGCTTAAAAGAACATGTCCCATGATCATAAACGAGCAGAAGACTTCAACAGACAGTTCTCAAAATATACATGACAAGTAACATAATGAAAACCAATCTCACTTTAATCAAAGAAACACACCTTTTCTTTAAGGAGATTTACTGCACATTCAATTGGCAAACATATAAAGACTGATCAAATTCAGTATACATAAAACAGGCATACTTATGTATTGTTCTTAGGAACGAAAATCCTTATAACTGTCCTGATATTAAGCAATTTCATGTCTAGGTATTTATCTAAGGAAAGTTCGAATATAACTTCTTACAATGTACTTCAAAAATATAGTGAAAAATTCTGAATAGAGATAATGAACTACACAAAACTTTTTTCATGAAGTTCATCCACACAACTGAACACTGTACAGCTCCTAAAAATACTATAAATCTATATTCAGACATTGAAAAATATCTGCAAATACTCTTGACCCAAAAAAGTCACACAAAACAATAATATATTTACATAAATATATAATGGTATGTGTGTGCTAAATTTTCAAAGTTTTTACTTGAGTTGAAATCCTTCCCTTCATGGAATTTAACTGGAAAAGTCAAACAAAAAAACCCAAAACAAAAAATCCACATTCATTCTTATCTCCAGATCTTTCCAATTTTTTTCATTTGTTTGGAATATTAGACCTTTACATGGGTTAATTTTTCTTAGTATTCAACTTATAGCTTAAATACCCAAACTTTTTCATAAAGTTATTACTTGCATACCCCAAAAGCAGCCCACCCGTATGCTAATAATATGTCATTTCATCTTCCTCTTTGCATATAATATCATCTAAATCTTTTATTGTTTTTCTCTTTCTCTGAGAGAATCACTACAAGAGAGCAAGAGTTCTTAGACTAGACTGTCTATCGCTGCACTAACAATGTCTAAAACAGTGTCTGGTTCTGCGTGTGCCGTGCTCAGCTGCTCAGTCGTGTCTGACTCTTTGCAACCCTACAGACTGTAGCCCACCAGGCTCTGCTGTCCATAGAGATGCTCCAGGCAAGCATACTGGAGTGGGTTGCCATGCCCTCCTCCAAAGGATCTTCCCAACCCAGGGACTGAACCCAGGGTTGGGTCAATCTCCCACATTGCAGGCAGATTCTTTACCGTCTGAGCCACCAAGGAAGCCCCTGGTTCTGCAAACTCAATAAATATTAGCTGGATGAACAAAAAAATGGCTAACAAGTAATGATTTTTCAACAGTGTATTTCCTCAGATTTATGCCCATGAAACTCTTCATGATTTGATCTATCAAGAAATAGTCAATGATTACTACAGATCCGGTTCTGTTCTAAGTGGTCAGAATATACTGCATTCAAGTACAGGGAAACAGACTATAAGGACATTAAAAAAAAATAAATGATCATCTCAGGGTTATTCCGATTTATGAAGATAAAACAGTGCAAGGAAGAATGGAGATATAAGGCAGAGCAGAACAAGGCAGTGGACAGGAGGCTAAGAATGCAAGAAAGAGATAAAACCAGTTAAGGGACAGCTTCAATAGCCCAGCATGATGTGACAAGGACTGAAATGTGGGTCCAAGATCTAGCAGAAAACAGATAACAAACTTAATTCCTTTCTTAGGTCTTTGGTTCATTATCTACTTTATTCCTTTCTTCTTTTTTTTCCCTTTCTTAACTCCATCTTCATTGTTTAGTTTATTCAGATTAGTCAATTCATTCTTTTTTAAACAATTATTTACTGCCTGCTGTGCAAGGTGCTGTAGACACAAAGATTAAGAAGATATTGTTCATGCTGTTAAAGAGAACTAAAATGGATAATAAACTTATCTTCAAGGTTTGAGCCTGAGTGACTACAAAATTCAGTAGGGGAGGGACACAGCCAAATCTCTTAGGGCATAAGTCTGAGATATGAGCAGGATTCACAGTAGAAATGTACAACAGTGGAACTGCGGGTAAAAGACTAGAAATTTAAAGGCAGATCAAATTATAAAGATATATTTAATAGAAGTGATCGATGGTTTCAAGGTATGAGAGGGAAAGTACTCTCTAGAAAAAAAAAGTACTATCAAAACAGAACTATATTAACAGAGGGCTAAGGGCTGTTGGAGGTTACATGTGTTTAATATTTGCCTGCGTTTATTCCGAATTTTAAAAAAAAAAAAGCATTCTAAATCCTGCCTTTATCAATAAGATGAGATGCTAGAGGTGCCCTTAATACAAGTGACTGAATCTTATTTCCAGTAGCAATAAAAGTTGTAGGAATATGTTCATTAGTGATTCACACTCAAGGTAAGAAAGCAGTTTCAGATTTCACAAAAGAGCAAAAGGGAAAAAAAGTTTAGGTTATCTGCATTGCTGCTGCTTCCTTCCACACCACGTATAAAACTAACTTAATGCAACAGAAAGAACTTGGTCAGAAATGACCATCGTCAACGAGGATCTAGGATCTGCTGATTTAATTTTATAAATATAAAAATTTATTTTGTCTTGGTTTGAACTGGACTGAAAGAACCAAGCAAAACATTCACTAAGCATGATTGGAAAAACTAAGGTATATTTAAATAAGGGTAGGCACTAAGATGAAGAGTGCGGCTACGAATCAAACTGCACACCATACGATATGTATGTACACACATAAGCCACAGGTGCAACTCTAACATTTTGGTAGAAAACATGAATAAAATAATTATTTACTGAATACTCATCATGCACATGGGCTGCCCTGGTGGCTCAGTGGTGAACACCTTCTGCCCATGCAGGAGACACAGGTTTGATCCCTGGGCCAGGAAGATCCTCTGGAGTAGGAAATGGCAACCTACTCCAGGATTCTTTTTTTTTTTTTTCCACTCCAGGATTCTTGCCTGGGAAATCCCATGGACAGAGGAGCCTGGTACACTACAGTCCACGGGGTCACAAAAGAATTGGACACGACTCAGCAACAACAACAATAATCATGCACATACCAAATATATGTATTTCTTCCTAACGTATATTATCCCCCACATTACAAATGAGGAGACAGAAGTTAAGACAAGTTAGAGAATTTACTCCAAAGACCAGAGAGCAAGTAACAACAGATCCATCATTTGAGTGTAGGTCAGCTTTACCCCAAGGTCTATACTCTCATAGACTATGCTGCCTCTCTAATATTAAATATATGTACTTGAATACACAAGACTTGTATATCTGTGGCGGATTCATGTCAATGTATGGCAAAACCAATACAAAATTGTCAAGTAATTAGCTTCCAATTAAAATAAATAAATTTATATTTAAAAAAAAGAATACACAAGACTCTAAAATAAACAAGAAATTCGCTATATTTAATTTTGAAAAATTGAGAAACAGATGGGATTCCTGTGATTGCTAATTGAATGGTATTATTGACTTCAGATGTATTCACATATTCTTGTTGACTATCATATGAAGTTTAAGAAGTTACAAAACAATGTATATATAGATACAAGGAGTCACTTTGCTGTACAGCAGAAATTAATACATTTTAAATCAATAGTTCAATTAAAATAATTAGTTATCCCATCTGAAGAGAATGAAAAGAACAGGGCAAACACTAGATCCACAGGTGGCATTCAAACTACTAAAAGGCAAATGAGACAGTGAAGGGAAAAAAAAAAGACAAATGAACAATAACAAATATTTGACAAAGAACATAGGTATGGGCTCCTCTCCTCTCTACATAAAATTTTTCATGATAAGAACATAATCACAAACCACTCAGTAAATTTTCTTTGTGGTTTAAAACACATTTGCCACTACCACAAACCACATCAGCAATGCATTCAATTTTCTTTGGAAATATAAGGCAACTCACGTAGAAGGAAAAACTACAGATTCATTTTCTTGTTTCTTAAACTAGAGAATTTTGAGAATAAACAGCCCCTTTCCAGTTCTTTTAAAATCTTTGAATTATGTTCATTAACAAAGTTAATGACAGGACTCCTTTGGAAGGGCACAAGAGAAAGAAAAACTCTAAGATTGTTCTTTAGTAAATCTAATAAACATTTTGGCATGCAGTTAGAGTAAGCAAATTACAAGTCCTGGGCCAAATTATGCCCATTGTTTTTATAAGATTTCTATGGTTGAAAAAACTATATGAAATTCAAGTTTCAGTATCCATAAATAAAGTTTTATTGGAATACAGTCACAGTCATTCAGTTACATATTTTCTACAGCTGCATTTGCGCTGTGACAGCAGAGCCAAGCAGTTATAACCCAGACCAGATGAGCCTGCCAAGTCTAACTGGACCTTTACAGAAAAACCAGGCTAACTAATGCTAATGATGATGACAAAAATTATTTTTAAATCAGATAAAATTTAAAATTTTTTAATTAGATAAAATTCAGAATGTCTCCTTAATCTGATTTAAGGAGAAATGAAAAAATCTATTTAGAGGCAATTACTCAACAACAATTCACATCTATATTCAGAAGCTTTTCAAACACTAGAAAGTGAGATATATCACAAATATTTACCAGCATTAAGCTTTGTCATTTCATAATAACACCCAGCATTATTTCTAAAATGGTTTTAACTGAACATACACAATCTGTATTTTGGGTACAAATAAGATATTTCTTGTTTATGATTTCTATAGATTGTTGTATGAATAATAAAAAAAGTCATGAAGTGAGGCATGAAGGAAAAAATATTTTCATAATACTCACCTTTGGAAGCCCAGGTTTGGATTTGAAATTTTTGTTTCTCCTATAGAGACAAATCTTACATTAGAAGAAAAAAAAGAAAAAAACAACATCGGAAAGATGAATTTCAAGTTCTCTACAAAAAGAACATTATATACCCACTTCCAAGTTATAGGTCCCTTAAATGAAAACACTGTCTAATTCAACTAAGCAGGCAACTTTGGGAAGGAAGGATAAGCAAAGTAAAGACATACGTGCTCCATAATACAGGTACAAACAGACTGAGCTTGATTAACAGTAACATAATGTAGATTCAAAGCTCAAGTTTCATTTTCTTTTGGACCCTAACAGGGCTCTGCACTCTTAACCTACAGAGGCTTTGTTTCTGTCATTTTAAACTTAAAAAGATGCCTAATTTCATGAATCATTAAAATGTACTTTTCACTAAGACTTATGATCTTCCATTTTCAGAAACTATAAATTCTGCTCTGCTCTTTTATTCCTTATTCATAANTATGGCAAAACCAATACAAAATTGTCAAGTAATTAGCTTCCAATTAAAATAAATAAATTTATATTTAAAAAAAAGAATACACAAGACTCTAAAATAAACAAGAAATTCGCTATATTTAATTTTGAAAAATTGAGAAACAGATGGGATTCCTGTGATTGCTAATTGAATGGTATTATTGACTTCAGATGTATTCACATATTCTTGTTGACTATCATATGAAGTTTAAGAAGTTACAAAACAATGTATATATAGATACAAGGAGTCACTTTGCTGTACAGCAGAAATTAATACATTTTAAATCAATAGTTCAATTAAAATAATTAGTTATCCCATCTGAAGAGAATGAAAAGAACAGGGCAAACACTAGATCCACAGGTGGCATTCAAACTACTAAAAGGCAAATGAGACAGTGAAGGGAAAAAAAAAAGACAAATGAACAATAACAAATATTTGACAAAGAACATAGGTATGGGCTCCTCTCCTCTCTACATAAAATTTTTCATGATAAGAACATAATCACAAACCACTCAGTAAATTTTCTTTGTGGTTTAAAACACATTTGCCACTACCACAAACCACATCAGCAATGCATTCAATTTTCTTTGGAAATATAAGGCAACTCACGTAGAAGGAAAAACTACAGATTCATTTTCTTGTTTCTTAAACTAGAGAATTTTGAGAATAAACAGCCCCTTTTCAGTTCTTTTAAAATCTTTGAATTGTGTTCATTAACAAAGTTAATGACAGGACTCCTTTGGAAGGGCACAAGAGAAAGAAAAACTCTAAGATTGTTCTTTAGTAAATCTAATAAACATTTTGGCATGCAGTTAGAGTAAGCAAATTACAAGTCCTGGGCCAAATTATGCCCATTGTTTTTATAAGATTTCTATGGTTGAAAAAACTATATGAAATTCAAGTTTCAGTATCCATAAATAAAGTTTTATTGGAATACAGTCACAGTCATTCAGTTACATATTTTCTACAGCTGCATTTGCGCTGTGACAGCAGAGCCAAGCAGTTATAACCCAGACCAGATGAGCCTGCCAAGTCTAACTGGACCTTTACAGAAAAACCAGGCTAACTAATGCTAATGATGATGACAAAAATTATTTTTAAATCAGATAAAATTTAAAATTTTTTAATTAGATAAAATTCAGAATGTCTCCTTAATCTGATTTAAGGAGAAATGAAAAAATCTATTTAGAGGCAATTACTCAACAACAATTCACATCTATATTCAGAAGCTTTTCAAACACTAGAAAGTGAGATATATCACAAATATTTACCAGCATTAAGCTTTGTCATTTCATAATAACACCCAGCATTATTTCTAAAATGGTTTTAACTGAACATACACAATCTGTATTTTGGGTACAAATAAGATATTTCTTGTTTATGATTTCTATAGATTGTTGTATGAATAATAAAAAAAGTCATGAAGTGAGGCATGAAGGAAAAAATATTTTCATAATACTCACCTTTGGAAGCCCAGGTTTGGATTTGAAATTTTTGTTTCTCCTATAGAGACAAATCTTACATTAGAAGAAAAAAAAGAAAAAAACAACATCGGAAAGATGAATTTCAAGTTCTCTACAAAAAGAACATTATATACCCACTTCCAAGTTATAGGTCCCTTAAATGAAAACACTGTCTAATTCAACTAAGCAGGCAACTTTGGGAAGGAAGGATAAGCAAAGTAAAGACATACGTGCTCCATAATACAGGTACAAACAGACTGAGCTTGATTAACAGTAACATAATGTAGATTCAAAGCTCAAGTTTCATTTTCTTTTGGACCCTAACAGGGCTCTGCACTCTTAACCTACAGAGGCTTTGTTTCTGTCATTTTAAACTTAAAAAGATGCCTAATTTCATGAATCATTAAAATGTACTTTTCACTAAGACTTATGATCTTCCATTTTCAGAAACTATAAATTCTGCTCTGCTCTTTTATTCCTTATTCATAATTCAATATCACACTTCGATCAAACCTTTTTTTTTTTTAATGGCTACAAAAAAGGAATAAAACCCAGTGCTTATGAACATGGGCTGGGGAATCAGGAAGACCTGAGCTTGTTGAATCTGAGCTCTATCACCTACCAAGGTATGATTTTAATCTCTTTAAAACTCGGTTTCATTATGTAACAGTGTAAAAATGATATCAACCTCACAGAGTTGCTGTGAGGATTAAATGAGTTTATTCCCAATTCTGGAATGTAGCATGACATATAAATTGAGCCTATTAACACTGTTAAGAGATGACTTAGGGATTAAGAAATATAATCACTTAGGGATTAAGAAACATAATCCAGTCACACTTCTAGCTAATGGTCAAAAAATATGCTTTGGAAGTGATTTAAATATATTGATATGGGTAGGTAAGAACTTTTTACTGGTCCACCATGCATGGTTAATACCTATATCCTGAAACCAGTTCTACATCAGGTAAGGAGAAACAGCAGGTTTGGCAAGTATTATGTATCACCATACAGGTGCCCCTTGAACAACATGAGTTTAGACTCAACGTGAACTACAACAGTACTACTTGATCTGAGATTGCCTGAATCTGTGGATGTGGAATCACAGATACTGAGGAGCAGTGGATATGGAGGACTGACTATAAGAAACACACAAATTTTCCATTGTGTAGAAGGTTGGCGTCTCTAACCCATGCAGTGTTGAATGGTCAACTGTATGTGGTCCCATTCACCATTTCGTAAGAGATTTACCTGCCCAACTTGTTAAGACTGCCAGAATTAAAGGGCAACTGCAGTTAAAGACTAGGAATCCTAAAAAAAAGCTAACAGTATTTGCTCTCTCTGGATGTAGAGTCTGTAAAACAGCAATAAAGAATCATCTCCATAAGTATATTCAGTCATGATCTCCTAGTAAGATGAAAACAAATAAACAAATACCAGCTTTATAATACATGAGAGTGTCACAGTTCTAAATTCTGACTACTTTTCAATCTTGTTTCAGTTAAAATTCCACTCATGAAAATAATACTTCACAATTACCTCTCTTCTTTTTTAGCCAGAAATTTTAAATCAGTTATAAAAAAGGCAAGCGATATTGTTGATCAATACTAACGTGAGAATCCCATGGGCTCTCTCCAAGAGTTTGCTGCTAGCTGAATTAGCGAATATCCCATCTTTATCAAGCAAGGAGGTGTTACTTGATAGTTTACTCTGGCGAATCCCAGTTCTGCCATTCCAGGCAAAATCAAATGTTTCACTGTAAAAATTAAATATAGTACAATTTCCTTAATTGAGACATCCCTAACATTCCAGAAATTTCTTTTAAAAGTAAAACAAAGCTTTAAACACTGAAGTTAAAACCTAACTTTACTTTAAAAAGTAAAACAAAGCTTTAAACACTAAAATTAAAATTTAGAAAAAATGCTAAACCAGCAGAAAATGGTTTTATCAAAGAGATTACTGATCAATTTGGGCTAATCTTTTAGTCTCCCAGAACCAAATATTTCTAGGATTCTACCACATTCACATTCAAAAGTACATGATGAGCACACTACATAGCTAAACGTACCATTTAACAATCAGTAAGTAATATAATGTATTATAAGATACTGTCATGACTTTTGTCTTTGTTTAAGGTCCAAAATCCCTATCCTTTAAAAAGTATATATTAGCCTGAGTGTAACCACTTCTTTGAGTTTCACTTCTTTTCTGAGAATATTCAACGTACGTAAAATAGAAATAAAAACTGTTTGCTTTTTTCCCTGTTAACTGTCTTTCATTAGTTTAATTTACAGGCCTATAGCCATTGAACCTAAGAAGGCAGAGGACAGTTTCATACCATAAAATTTGATGTATATAACATTACCAAAACAATAAAACTATAGAAATGAAGAACAGGTTAGTGGTTGCTAGAGACAGGAAAGGGACATGGAAGAAAAAGAATACAAATAAGCAGTATGAATAAATTCGTTTATGATGATGAAAGAGTTCTGCATGCTGACTGTGGTGCTGGTTACACAAATCTATGTTGCTGTTGTTTAGTCACTGAGTGGTGTCTGACTATTGTGACCCCATAGATCTTCCCTGGTGGCTCAGACGGTAAAAGCGTCTGCCTACAATGTCTAACATGTGAGAGACCCGGGTTCAATCCCTGGGTCAGGAAGACCTCCTGGAGAAGGAAACGGCACTGCACTCCAGTACTCTTGCTTGGAAGATCCCATGGATGGTGGAACCTTGTAGGCAATAGTCCATGGAGTTGCAAAGAGTTGGACACGACTGAGCGACTTCACTTCACTGTGCACTATAGCCCACCAGGCTCCTCTGTCATGGGATTTGCCAGGCAAGAATACTGGAGTGGGTTGCTATTTCCTTCTCTAGGGGATCTTCCCGCCCCAGGGATTGAACCCATGTTTTCTGCGTTGGCTGGTGGATTCTTTACCACTGAGCCACCAGGGAGATAAAATTGCAAAGAAACTACATATATACAAACACAGATTTATTTTAAATGGTGAAAACTATAGTCTAGTTAATATTAATGAAACAATGTAATTTTCCTGGTTTTGATAGTGTACTACTACTATAAGATTCTTTTAAGGAAAACTGAATGAAGAGTACACAGGACTCAATAAACTATATTTCCTTTGTACTCTTTTTGAAACTATTTAAAAATGGAATATAACCTTAAAATATTTAATTTCCCATTAGTTCTTTACTTAAATTACACCACTTTTTAATTAGCCAGGACAATATCTTCAAAATCTTTTAATAACTTTGTCCTATCCTCCTGGTCAAGTTTCTAAAGAAGAATGACAGAAAATAATCAAACATGAAAAACTTTATCTATAAAAATTTTCATCAATACCAAAAAATTAGAAACAACCTAAATAGCCAACAATTGGAAATAAATAAAGAAATCATGTCATAACCACACCAATGGGAGTCTATACGGTCATTAAACATCATGTCATAGAATAGTTATTTAATGTCATAAAAAATTGTCTGCATATATTATCAAATCTAAATAAAGCACTGCTGCATGGTATGGTTTTGTTTAAGACAATTATATTTATAATATGGAAAGAAGAATACATACAAGAAAAACTTTATGGGCAAAGTAGACATTTGCTCAAACAAGATACACGTACCATCAAAAAAGATATACAAATCACCAATAAGCACATAAATAGATGCTGAACATGATTAGGTATCAGGGAAATACAAACTAAAACTACAAGGAGATACTACTTTGATCCCATTAAGACAGGCAATAACAAAACAACAAAGATGTGGAGAAATTGGAACCTTTATCCATTACTAGTGGGAAGGTTTGTTTTGTTTTTTTAAGTTGCTCAGTCTTGTCCGACTCTGTGACCCCATGGATTGTAGCCCACCAGGCTTCTCCGTCCATGGGATTTTCCAGGCAAGAATACTGAAGTGGGTTGCCATTTAATGAAGCCTTTATCTCTCACTCAAGGAAAATGTACACAGCTAAAAACAGATTTATATTTGCATTTCCTTGTTTTACAAGTGAAGTCGCTCAGTCGTATCCAACTCTTTGCAACCCCATGGACAGTAGCCTATGAGGCTCCACCGTCCATGGGATTTTCCAGGCAAGCATACTGGAGTGGGCTGCCATTTCCTTCTCTAGGGGATCTTCCCAACCCAGGGATTGAACCTGGGTCTCCTGCATTGCAGACAGACACTTTAACATCTGAGCCAAAGACTACTTCAATTCTTAGTCTTAGATCACCATCAAATTGGTTGTTCCACTCTTATATTTCTGACTCACTAATTAGGAATATTCCATAGGTAAGATCCAAAAACCTCTACTCAGTATATACAAGCTAATAATTTCATGACTCATTTGATTTTCTAAGTATCTATTTTTCTATCCTCTCCATCTTCTCACTAATTTTCTCTAAAATATGTCTAAAATAAACTCAACGATACAACAAATATGAGCTGGAAGGATCTCCTGTTAAGGCTTCTAGCTGGCCTTATCCTGATAACATTACTTCAGTGCCAAATATCTTTCTTTATTGTGTGCAAAGGAAAAGAATCAAGCTAGTGTGATCAATTTCTCCGTTAAGAAGGGTCTCATAAATGAGCTTATACACACATCTTTATGAAATTAGATTGTCTTTCCATGAGTCCCTAAATTCAGTTAGCTGCTTGAACCCAGAATGATTAATCTTAAACCAAAATATCAGACTATTTCAACTAATGTATAAAAACAGAAACCCATACAGATCACCTCAGACATCCAAAATTGAAAGCAGTACAAAGAAACACAAACTTGGAATTCCCTGGTGGTCCAGTGGTTAGGATATGGCACTTTCACTGTGGTGGCCCAGGTTCAGTCCCTAGTCGGGGAATTAAGGTACCGCAAGCCACACACAGCAGTCAAAAAAAGGAAAGAAAGAAAGTCCACAAATTAGGAATTAGGAAATTTATAACCATTACATTGCTTCGGGAAATGCAACAAGTCACAGTTCCGCTTTTTTACACAAATCAAGAAAATGAGATCCTTAAGTTAGGGATCTTTAATGACCAGGGTAAGAACACTGCCAGTATATTGAAATAAAGGTACATAGGATCACCAGATTAATGATTTCATTTGTTCTTGAGTAAAATCTAACATGCACATATAGTGGTGGTTTTTGTCAGCAGCCAACTGTCATACATACACTACAAAGATAGTAAGTCATTCAAACATTCAATTTGCTGGCATTAAAGATAAGTAGAGTTGAGGTCGGATACCTGGGCTGAGAAAGTTCTTGTAGGTTAAAACAGTGAACCAAGACTTCTTGTTATAAGCAATAAAGAGTTGTAAAAAAGTTGTGGAGCAGAGAAGTGACAATATACATTAGAAAGACATAGTAACTCAAAATGGAAAACCTGATCAATGAAGTTAAACCATAATTCTAAATACTAAATAGATCATCCTAATTTTAGTGTCTTATCAGGGTACTAAGACGTTCAATTCTCTTGATGTTCAAAATGTACACAGAAAACTTTAGATACTAAACAATGTTCTTTTGCTCATTTAAAGTACAATCTTTATAAAATAATATGTGCAAAGGAAACAGGAGTTTTATTTACAAACTCAGAAAATTACTTGTACTTGTTACTTTCAAATTTTACTCAAGAATTCTTCATTGAAAATGGTAAAGGTAAGCTGTGGATACCACATTCATCAAGAAAAGATACTGGAGTATTTAAATGTGGCAAAAGTTTAAAGAAAAGGTTTCAGATGGTTTGATATAAAACATTACTCAGTTATTACTTACCAGTAAGATTTCTCCACGGAAAGAAGCAGAAAACCTGTTACTTTTGCAAAAGATATAAAATGCCAGAAAAGTCTCAGAAATGAAAACATATGAACTCATTTTTAATCATTCTGGGGAAACTTTTTTTAATTGTACAACCATTTTACCAGAAGCAATCTTAGATAATATACCCTATTGTTAACTCTAACCTTACTACACCTTTTATAAAATGTTAAGAAGGTTTTTTAAAAGGTCTGATTTTATAATAGCCAGGACATGGAAACAACCTAGATGTCCATCAGCAGATGAATGGATAAGAAAGCTGTGGTACATATACACAATGGAGTATTACTCAGCCATTAAAAACAATACATTTGAATCAGTTCTAATGAGATGGATGAAACTGGAGCCGATTATACAGAGTGAAGTAAGCCAGAAAGAAAAACACCAATACAGTATACTGACACATATATATGGAATTTAGAAAGATAGTAATGATGACCCTGTATGTGAGACAACAAAAGAGACACAGACATAGAGAACGGACTTTTGGCCTCTAAGGGAGTAGGAGAGGGCGGGATGATTTGGGAGAATGGCATTGAAGCATATATACTATTACGTAAGAAACGAGGCGCCGGTCTATGTTCGATGCAGGATGCAGGATGCTTGGGGCTGGTGCACGGGGATGATCCAGAGAGACGTTGTGGGGTGGGAGGTGGGAGGGGGATTCAGGATTGGGAGCTCATGTACACCTGTGGTGGATTCATGTCGATGTATGGCAAAGCCAATAGAGTATTGTAAAGTAAAATAAAGTAAAATAAATAAATAAATAAATAAATAAAAGGTCTGATTTTCTTCATATTTTTAAAGCCCCAGAAGTATTATTACTAAGAATTCGAGCTATTTCTTCTGTACTTCCTTGAAAACGTAAAACAAACATACTTACTGTTGATTTTTTTCATTTAGAGTATTCATGCCCTGGAGATCAGAAAGAGGTGTTCTGGGATTTTTCCGAGTTATACCTAGTGTATAGAAAGCAACAATTTTCAATCAGTGCTACCAGAAACTAAAGACAAAACAGTTTTTCTAAGAGCAAATGAAATTAATATACTTAAATAGCAAATACTGCTATGTATCAGAAACATCTACACTTGATCTTAGCCAAAAGGCTGAGAAGCGATATCAGAAACATCTAAATAAAAATATGAACCAAGTACCATGACTGTTACTTACAAATCTTAGTCAACAATGAAACCAATTAGGGAATTTAATAATAAATTCTTTAAATTCTTCTCTCATTTAAATATATTTAGGAAATCCAAGGGTAATGGGCTAAAGGCCTAGAAGTATACAAGTTCTTTTATTTTATTTTATTTTACTTTACAATACTGTATTGGTTTTGCCATACATTGACATGAATCCACCACGGGGTACATGAATGAGTTATTTTAATATTAAATATTTAATCATTTTGTGTTCAAAAAATTCTTAATTTATTTGCATCATTTTTCAGCAATAGTATATTGCTGACATGAATTGTAGATTTTAGAAATCAATTAATCTTATAAAGACATTGAGAATCAAAGATGATGAATTGCTTCCTCAGAAATAACAGTATTTTTTAAACAAAAACTCTAATTTAAAAAATAAGCAGAAGATTTGAATAGACATTTTTCCCAAAGAAGATGCACAGATGGCTCACAAGCACATAAAAAGATGCTCAACTTCATTAATCACCAGGGAAATGCAAATCAAAACCAAAATAAGACACCATTTCACACCGGCTATCATTAAAAAACACAAATAATAAGTGCTGGCAAGGATGTGGAGAAAGGAAGTGCTCATACACTACTGATGGGGATATAAATTGGTGTAGCCACTGTGAAAACAATATGGAGGTTTCTCAAAAAACTAAAATGGAACTACTATATGATCAAGCAATTCCACTCCTGGATACACATCTGGAAAAAAATGAAAATGCTAATTTGAAAAGACACATGCACTCAATGTTCATAGCAGCCCTGTTTATAATAGCTAAGTAATGGAAGCAACCCATGTGCCCATCAGCCAACAACTGGCATAAGAAGATGTAGTGTGTGTGTATGTACACACACACACACACACACACACACAGAGGCATATTACTCAGATACTAAAAAAAATAAATACCGCCAGCTGCAGCAGTGGAGAGACCTAGAAAATATTATGCTTAGTGAAGTAAGTCAGACAGAGAAAGACAAATACTATATATGACTTATATGTGGAATCTAAAAAACAACAACCAATGACTATATATGCAAAACAGCAACAGACTCACAGATACAGAAAACAAACTTGTAGTTACCAAAAAGGAGAGGGAAGATGGAAGGGACACAACAGGGATATAGGATTAAGAGACAGAGATTACTATATATAAAACAGTAAAAGTATTTCTACTTGAGATAAAAATCTTGTATGTGGAAAATACTAAGAAATTCACAAAACAATATTAGGACTACTATTAAATAAGTTCAGCAAAATTACAAGATATAAGATCACTATTCAAAAATCCACTTTGTTTCTATACAATAGCAACTAACAATTGGAAATGAAAGTAAGAAAACAATTCCATTAATAATAGCATTAAAATAATAAAAAAGGAATAAGTTGAACAAAAAAATACAATAATTTTAAAAGGAAACCTAAATAAATGGAAAGCCATCTGTGCTCATGGACTGGAAAACTTAATACTGTTTTAAGATCGCAATGTTCCTAAATTCATTTACAGATCAATGCAATCTCTATTAAAATTCCAGCTGTCTTTTTTTTTTTTTACTAAATGAATAAGCTGACCCTAAAATTGATATGGAAATGCAAATGGCCCAGAATAGCAAAACTAATGTTGAAAAAAGAGAACACAGTTGGAAGACGCATACTTTCTGAATGCAAAACTTACAATAAAGATATAGTAAGAGAGTACTATAGTATTATAGTAAGTACTATACTATAGTATATAGTACTATAGTATAGTAAGAGAGTACTGAGACAGTATGGTACCAGTATAAAGACAGACAGATCAATGGAAAGGAACCGAGAGTACAGAAATAAACCGTTACATTTATGATCAAATGAAATTTGACAAAGGTGCCAAGACAATTCAATGAGAAAAGAATAATCTTTCAACATAAACTGAGAAAACTACATAACCACAAGGAAAAGAATGAAGTTGGTGATCCAGTGGCTAAGACTTTGCCTTCCAATGCAGAAGGCAGGGGTTTGATCCCTTGTGGGGAAGCTAAGATCCCACATGCCTCATGGCCAAAGATTCAAAACATAAACAACAGAAGCAATATTGTAACAAAGACTTCTACAACAGTCAAAAAACAAAACAAAACAAGAATGAACTTGGATCAAAGACCAAAATATAAATGGTAAAAGTACAAAACTCTTAAAACATGGGAGTAAATATTTCTGACTTGGATTAGGCAGTAGTTCTATAGCTATGACATCAAAAGAATAAACAACCAGAGAGAAAAACTGATAAACAAGAAATTATCAAAATCTAAAACTTTGGGGTTTCAAAGGATTCTATATCAAGAAAGTGAAAAGGCAATCCATAGAATGATAGAAAATGGCAAATCAAATATCTGATGAGAAACTTGAATCTGGAATATTAAAAGAACTTTCGCAACTGAATAATATGAAGACAACCAAATTTTAAAAAGAACAAAGGATATGAATAGGCATTTATCCAAAGATGACAAGCAAACGGCTAATAAGTACATAAGATGTTCAATATGATTAGTCACCAGAGAAATGAAATTAAAACCACAAGATTGTACTTCACACCCTCTGTGCGTGCGTGCTAAGACACTTCAGACGTGTCCGACTCTTTGCAACCCCATGGAGCCCACAGTGGCTCCTCTATCCATAGGATTTTCTAAACAAGAATACTGGAGTGGGTTGCCATTTCCTTCTCCATCACACTCCCTAGCATGACTATAATAAAAATGACAAATGTTGGCAAGGACATGTAAAAACTGGAACCTTGCATATACGCATATGCATGTGCTGCATGCTCAATCATCTGACTCTTTGTGACCCCAGGGACTGTAGCCCACCAGGCTCCTCTGTCCATGGGACTCTCCAAGCAAGATAAGAGTGGGTTGCCATTTCCTCCTCCAGGGGATCTTCCCCACTCTGGGATCGAACCCACATCTCCTGTGTCTCTTGTACTGCTAGGTGGATTCTACCACTGTACCACCTGGGAAGTCCTTCATGAATACACTGCTGAATGTGAAATGACACAGTTAGTGTGGAAAACAGCTAGCAGTTCAAGAAAAAATTAAACAGAGTTCCATTTGACCCAGAAATTCCACTACTAAGTATACACCCAGGAGAACTGAAGACATAACATCTATGCTCATATAAATCTGTTACTGGAAAACATATGTCTTGGAATCAACAAATTCAGTTTTAGAACTTTGAACAACTTTATTTTCTTACATAATTGAATGCATTGATTTTCATTTCACTTATTCAACTCCTAAGTCGTGGATACCAATTATCCTTACAACAAATTATCATTTTCTATTCTCCATGCCCATTCTTTTCTCCTGCATATTGACACATAATCATCTCAGGCCTTTCCTTAATACTAATGCAATTTTCAATTATGTTTCCTCTACTTATTGAGATCACATAGTTAGTTGTTGATTTATGCCTCTGCTTTTAGCTCAAAATCTGTTTCAATATCATTCTGATTATTTCACAGTCTTAAATTTGTGCTACTACTTTACTGGATTCATGTTCTTAAATTCCTCTTAAACTGTAAACTGCTCACAGGGAATTTTCTTCCCTTTTTTGGAATATTCCTTGTAAACGCAATAGGGTGTTTCTTTTGTGCACGTTTCTTTTATGATATTATTTAAACTTTTCGAAAAACCCATTGTGAGACTCTAAATGGTGATGTAAATCTATTCATACTTTTATTAATTTAAAATCATAGTACTTATTTCTCATATTTTGTTTCACATTTATTTCACTCTTCAAACTCATTTTTTTCCCGATAGATGAAGGTTTCTTGTGCTACTTTAAAAGATAAAGATTCAGGGAAATCCGTGATGGTCCAGTAGTTAGGACTCTGTGTTTTTGCTGTGGAAGGCAAGGATTCAACCCCCGATCAGGGAACTAAGGTTCCATGAACAGTGCAGAGTGCCCCACTCCCCCACGAAAATTCAATTGTTGTTATTACTGTGTTTGTCTGTAAAGCAGACCTTCATGTTTGTTTACCCATATTGATCTCCAAAATTTGATAAATAGCCGTATTTTACCACTCAATAAAAACAGCTCCCTGGCATACCTCCAAGCTTCATCAAAATATATACTGGCATAACTTGTATGTGTTTCTGTCTACCATTTTCAAACAGGAATTCTAGTCATATAACATTTTTAGAATATTTTAAATTATGTTAGTGCAAGTCTCTGAATAGGGCAATAGCCAAAGGGCTTTGGCATTCATTATCACATTTGAGTCTCGCACTGCCCCTGTGCAGAGGGACTACCTTTCAGAGAAGGAAACTGAAGCTCTGAGAAACACCTACCACACACAGTAACACAAGGGCTAAGTGGCAGAGCCAGAATTTGGGCCTAGTCCTGCCTGACTCCAAATGCTAGGCTGTTCCTCATCTCTCTTTGAGAGTAATGTGAAGGTCCCTATGTCATAATCTCTGTGCCCCGCCACAAACCTCAGGTCTTCCAAGAACTGGAGCCTTCCCCAATCCTAGGCAAGCAGGCTGATAGTTCCCACTCTGATCTGGAGGAAGCCCTTATGAATAATATTTTTAATATTCTTAATTCCATGAAAAATAGTCTTTCCTACATATCTATAATTTATGTCAGGCTTCATGATAAGCAATTAATCTTTTAAATTGTGGCAAAATTTACACATTGTAAAACAAATTCATTGTAAGCATACAGTTGGTCAAGTGTAAGGAAAAACTGCCACCAAAGAAGATATACTGAGTGATTAATAAAGCTGGCAATCTTTAAAGAGCCTAGGGATCATTCACATATCTTCTTTTCTAAGTGTATGCTTAAACCTCTTAACCGTTTTTAATTGAATTGTTTCTCTTATTGCAGTTTTTTCATATTTTGTCTTTGAGTCCATTATCAGTTATGTATTATAAATTATTATGAATATTGTTTCTCAGGCTAAAGATGCTTTTTCTTTTAACAATATCTTGAAAGTTTTCAATTTTGATGAACTTCAATAATTAATATCAGGTTTTTTTTCTTTTATACTTCATGCTCTTATGTTCTATCTAATAAATTTTGTCCCAAGACTGCAAAGATCTTCTCTCAGGTTTTCTTCTGTAAATTTAACACTTTATTCTTTGCAAAGAGCTGTATGACCCATTTCAAGTTAATGTTTATGTATAATATAAGGTAAGGATCAAAGTTCTCTTGAACATTCTATTTGCCATGAAGTGATGGGTTTGGATGCCAAGATCTTAGCTTTTTGACTGCTGAGTTTTAAGCCAGCTTTTTCACTCTCCTCGTTTACTTTCATCAAGAGGCTCTTTAGTTCTTCTTCGCTTTCTGCCATAAGGGTGGTGCCATCTGCCTATCTGAGGTTATTGATATTTCTCCTGGCAATCTTGATTCCAGCTTGTGCTTCATCCAGCCCAGCTTTTCTTGTAACATTGTCTAATTTTGGTTTTAGAGTAATTATAGTGGCCTCATGATATGATTCGTATAGTATTCCTTGCTCCTTTGTTTTCTGGAATAGCTGAGCAGAACTGGTATTATTCTTTTCTTAAACGTTTTTAAAATAAAACTGGTTATCCAAACTATATGAGTTTGGACTTTTCTGTTTCCATGTGTGAGAAGATTTTATTTATGAATCCAATCACTGATAGAAGACTAAACAAATTTTCTATTTTTTCTTGGATCAATTTTGACAACTTGTTAACATTCAAGGCATTTATATGTTTCATCTAAGTTGCTGAATATACTGCCATAAATATTCATTATCTCTCCTCAATCTTTTGATGTCTATACCATATGTAAATGTCTTGTTCATTTCAAATAACAGTATTTTTGTCTTCTCTCATATTTCTTGATCAGAATGGCTAGAACTACACTATCCAGGTACAGTAGCCACCAGCAATATGTGGCATTCAAATTTAAGCTGATTTAATTAAATTTCAGTTAAAAAAATTTTTTTTAAACTTCAGGTGTTTAATAACAATATGTGGCTAATGGCTACAGTTCTGAAGAGCATAGCTGGAGAATATTTTCATCCTCACAGAAAGTTCTACTGATCAGTACTGGAACTCAAGCTTTATTAATTTCAAAAATTGATCTTTTGGTTTCCACTGATTTTCTCTAATGCTGTCAGCTTTCTATTCAGTGGTTTTAGTTCCTTTATTTCCTTCTACTTATTTTGGATTTAATATGCTCTTCTTTTTGTAGCTTCATAAAGTAAAAACTTAGATCACTGATTTTTAACCTTATTTCTTTTCTTAGATAAGGATTTAAAGCTATCAGTTTTCTTCAAAGCATTTTAGTTGCATTACACAATAAATTATATAAATTGCTGGTCCCTCATCTTGTTCATGAACATTATAGTCTCTTATATCTCAAGAAGGTAAGAAGTATGGGTTTAAATTGAAGTAACATTCTATCACACCCTCCCTCATTCTTTCTTTTCCCAGCATCTTATTTCCTCCCTTTCCAGGGCTCCTGATCTTTGTGGGAGTTGCTGTTCATGCTCCTAAGAACCCTAATTCCTTCCCCTTCTTCTAATTTCCTCCCTGCAAATCTCAGAGAGATTTGTAGAGAGAAGGTGGGAGGCCAGAAATGAAATGGAGGAGGAAGAGCCACAATACCTTTTATGTCTAAATCTCAAAGGTCACACACTGTCACTTCTACATTCAATTTGTTAGAAGGAAATCACTAAGTACTACATGTGCCTTTTCAATGGAGGAGTATCGAAAAACTGATGGACACATTTTAAACACCCAGAACAATATCATAGTTTTTTACCCTAAAAAAATTATATATCTTTTTAAAAGAACTAGATAAGGAAAGAAAATATGTACAGTCATATTTTTATACATATGTATTACTTCTGGTTTCTTTATTCCTTACAATATTTCACAGTATTATATCAGTATATATTTCACAGTATATATCAGTAAACTAGAGTACAGATCAAACCCACTACCTATTTTTGCATGGCCTGTAAGCTAAAAGAGATTTTAATTTTTAAATGACTGAGGGAAAAAAATCAATGAAACAGTACTTTTGTGACATGTGGAAATTATATGGAATTTAAATATCAGTGTCTATAATAAGATTTTATTAGAATGTAGTCATGCTCATTTATTTATGTTTTATCTATAACTCCTTTCAGAACTGAGTTGTTTCAACACAGCATATGACCCACAAAGCCTAAAATAGTTACCATCTGACTCTGCAGAAAACATTTACCAACCTCTACTATACATCCAAGTTACCATCTGATGTCATTTCCTTTTAACCTAAAGAATTTCCATTATTTCTCCTCTTGGAACACATATTATGAAGATAAATTCCCTCAGATTATCTGTTTATATGAAAATGTCTTTATTACAGCTTCTTTTTAAAAAGATTTTAAAAAATATTTTTATTTATTTGGCTGCTCTAGGTCTTAGTTGCAGCACACGGAATCTTTGAACTTCAGTCTCCATTGCAGTATGTAGGATCTTTCAGTTGTGGCATACAAACTCTTAGTTGTGGCATGTGGGATTGAGTTCCCTGACCAGGGATCAAACGGAGCCTCTTGCATTGGGAGGGCAGACTCTTAGCCACTGGACCACCATCAGGGAAGTCTCTATTATCAGCTTCATTTTTGAAAGATACTTTTCTTAATTGATGATTGGACATTGTGGATGATGCATTGTAATAACAATGAATTCTGTTATGTTTTTCTGCAGACTTGATTTTTGTTCTAAAAGACAATTAACTTGTCTGTTCACAAACTATAAATTATAGCTTTTATAGCTATTTTTGTTTTCTGGGTCTTGTGTTGTTCTACTGGATTTTAAATTTCCGCCTCCATTACTTTCAATGAGCAGACAGGTGTTAATCATATCATTATAAGCAAGTCTCATTTTATTGCACTTCACTTTATCATGCTTTGGAGATACTTGTATCTTGTATTTTTTACAAGAAGATTTGTGGCAACCCTGTGTTGAGTATATCTATCAGCACCATTTTTCCAACAGCATTTGCCCACATAGTGTCTCTGTGTCACATTTTGATAATGCTTGCAATATTTCAAAGTTTTCCATTATTATAATATTTGTTACAGTGATCTGTGATCAGTGATCTTTGATGTAACTACTAGTCCCTAAAGGTTTGGATTATAGTTACCATTTTTTAGCAATAAAGGATTTTTAATTAAGGTATATCATTTTTTTCCAACATAAAACTATTGAACAATTGATAGATTACAGTATAGCATAAATATAACTTTTATGTGTACTGTGAAACCAAAAAATTCATGTGACTCCCTTCACTGTGATATTTGCTTTATTACAGTGATCTAGAATCAGCTCTGAAACTGCTCAGAGGTATGCCTGCATTCTCCTATATTTAATGTAATTTCCTCTGGGCTACTTTCAAGATTTCCTTTTTATTTCTGGCATTTAGCAATCTGCCTACAATGTGTCTAGTAGCAGTTTTCTTTTGTATTGGTTCTGGCTGGAGGACACTGATTGTCTTTAAACTCCAAGTTAGTTTTTCTCAAATATGAGTAGTTTTTATCTACCATTTCAGCCACTATAGTTTTTTGCCTCTTTCTCTCTCACCTCTACTTCTGGGATTCTAACTAAAGACAGTAAGAATTCAGCTATCCCCTAAGAGGAGCTATGAAGAGATAACAAAAGGCCCTCAGTTTAAAAAATCAGTAAACTGCACTTGTGTTTTTCAAAAATTATCTCCTATTTAGTTTGCAATTCTATTTACTTATTTTTTATCTTTTTGGCCATATTGTATGGCATGCAGGATCTTAATTCCTGACCAGGGATTGAACCGGTATCCTCTGCATTGAGAACATTAGTCTTAACCACTGGGCTGTCAGGGAAGTGGTTTATACTACCCTTCAACAGAGCTCCTACAGTCTCCCCCAAATACTCAGAACAGTCAGCCAGGTATGGATGGCTCTGAGTTTGGGTGTTTGCCTTTTGGAAGCTCTCTCCATTCCAGGATTTTCCTCCTAAACATCAAGCTTCTTTGCCAGTCCTCAACTTAGTTCTCTGACACTTCAAACCAGTATAGTTGTGGTTTTCTGTTCCTCAAGCTATGGGAGTTGGGGAGTACCTTGTGTAAAAAGCCACAAATTCCCAATTCTTACCCAGTACTTACCCATGGACTTCCCTGATGGCTCAGACAGTAAAGTGTCTGCTTATAATGCGAGAGACTGGGGTTCAATTCCTGGCTCAGGAAGATCTCCTGGAGAAGGAAATAGCAACCCACTCCAGCACTCTTGCCTGGAAAATCCTATCGACGGAGGAGCCTGGTAGGCTACAGTTCATGGGGTCACAAAGAGTCGGACATGACTGAGCTACTTCACTTTCTTTCTACCCACTACTTTACTTACTTTAAAGGATAAACTTCCCACTAGTTTCTGCTTTTTTTTTGGTCTGTTAGTATTTTTGCTCTTTTCTAATGTTTTTAATAAACTGTTACCTTAAAATGTTTTTCCAGGTTTTACCATTGCTACCTGTGGCAGGGTTCATTTACCTCACCTATTCACCATTACTATTACCTAACGCTAGTTAGCCCCCTAATTTTTTAAAACAATCTCTGAAACTTGAATTTATACTTTTATATATTATAAAATTTTATTTATTGGTAGTACTATTATGGATGGGAATACCAGACCACCTGACCTGCCTCTTTAGAAACCTGTATGCAGGTCAGGAAGCAACAGCTAGAACTGAACAACAGACTGGTTCCAAATAGGAATAAGGAGTACATCAAGGCTGTATATTGTCACCATGCTTATTTAACTTATATGCAGAGTACGTCATGAGAAAAACTGGGCTGGAAGAAGCACAAGCTGGAATCAAGATTGCAGGGAGAGATATCAATAACCTCANAAGTCGCTTCAGTCATGTCCGACTCTGTGCGACCCCATAGACGGCAGCCTAACAGGTTCCCCCGTCCCTGGGATTCTCCAGGCAAGAACACTGGAGTGGATTGCCATTTCCTTCTCCAATGCATGAAAGTGAAAAGTGAAAGTGAAGAAGCTGCTCAGTCATGTTCGACTCTTAGCGACCCCGTGGACTGCAGCCTACTAGGCTCCTCCAGCCATGGGATTTTCCAGGCAAGAGTACTGGAGTGGGGTGCCACTGGCTTAAACACTATAAAATGCACTGACAATAATAACATTCAGTCTTTTTTCTTGTATGTACACTTTCCAAATTACTGCAGGCCTTTGATGAATTTCTTGAGCTCCAAAAAGTTATTCTGACAATTTTTGCAAGTGTTCCTGTTGCTTTTGTGGAAGAGACGCATTTTCAGATGTCCTGCCTCCACTGCTGAATTGACATTCAATCTAAAACCCTTACTCTTAATCACCACCCTATAGAGCCTAATACAGAATGAATTTATTAGTAATGGTCAGGGTTTTGTTGTTAAGAAAAATGCATTTAATTGTCTTAAGTACTGGGTAGAATTGCGGATGGACTGCTGCATAGAAACCCTAGACCCAGGGCATACCAAGTGGCACTAGTAGTAAAGCACCCAGCTGCCCATGCAGGAGACATCCTAGATCCTGTTTGTTGTTGTTTAGTTGTACGTCATGTCCAACCCTATTGAGGTGATATCTAAATTAGTTTTAGTACCTGGTTATTTCTGGAAAAGGATCATCACTGGAATCTTTCTCCCACTTGCAAAAACAAATGTGAGTACATTAGAGTTATGCCGCCCACTGTGTGGGATGGTGAAGAGGAGCAGGTTATGTGGGAACCATTAACGCTCTCTACCTACAGACACTATATGAATGGCTTCAGATTTTCTCCCTGTAGATGAAGACACTGAATGACACTTTAAATTCTCATTCTTGCCTCTTATGCCAATGCCACAGCTGAATTTCCTGCCTCTCCCTAGTCTTTTTAGATGGATTAAAATCCTTTGGCTATATTTTTATGTAACTCCAAAAGAAACAAATAAGCATCACTGCACCCACAGCAACACACTGTATAACTCGTGGTCAAGTTCAGGCTCTTTCTTATTCAGAAGGCGTAAATCAGAAGCAAGATGGATGACAGCACTGGAATAGCTGTTCTTCCGTACCTCACTGTTCACCAGAAAAATCAAATACCATTTCTAATTTTACCTCCTAGCAGGGCCAACATGGTACCTCATTCAAATTGCCTGTTTACATGACTCTACTAAGAATATTTTATGGTTTCCTAATAAACTGCCACAGCTATAACACACAACTATAACAAATTTATTCCTTGAACAATTAATTGAATTAATTTTTTTTATTTAAAAGTCTTGAAATGGCATTGTGTTATCTAATATAGAAATCTATAAAAAAAGAAAAAATAACAGTCAAAAGAAGATTTAAATTTGATATTCTCATTTGTGCTCAGCTGGCTTGATGAAGAAGAATGTTAGAGAATTCTTTAAGAAAATCAAGATTTTTTTTTTTTTTGGTTCAGCAACAAGGTATTTCTTGACAATTAGCTAAAAATCCACTGACAAATATTTCCTTTAAAAGATACTCTCAAAGGAAGTGAAAATATACTGCACTCTGTAGTCTACGTTTAGTTTCTTCATTAGAAATGATATTTTTGACATCTTACTCTAATTCAAAATCTGAACCTCGTTATCTTCTGCCTTTCACATGTTCTACTTCTGTTTAAATAATCTCCAATTCCTGTTTCACTTTGAAATATCTGCACACTACTTATGGTGACTATAAAAGCTCTGAATCTACTACTTAGTCCATTTTCAGTTATTTTGTTAGTTTCTATTGTGCAATACTACAATGTTCTAATTTTATAACATCCTAAATCTATCAGAAAAGAGCAGGTGGTAAATGGTGCAGAGGGAGGAAAAACACTAAATTTTGGCACTGACACTAATATACAGTAATACAATTATTCTCTGTATCAAACCTGCTCACTCAGTGATTGTCTCAAAATGCAAATGAACTATCTTTTTTTTTTCTAGATAAAAAGGGAAATTTTTAAAGTTTATACAAGGGGGACTTTCTAGCATGTTGGTCATACTCTCTTTCTTTACATAGAAGATAGTTTCACAAGTGTTTTCACTTTGTGATAATTCACTGAACTGTGTTTTTGTTCTGTGCACTTTTATGTATACATGTCATATTCCAGTATAAAAGAATTTATTACACGGAAGCTCTATGCTGGCCAGAAAGAGAAATTAGATTAGAAAACAAGAATCTAGAAATTATCAAAGTAGAGATAATACAAGCTCAGTTGATTGATCATTAGAAGCATTAGTAACACTGCATGTCTTTGTACTAATACTAATACACACAGAACCAGCTTTCACAAATAATAGTTTAAATGCCAAAAGAACATACAATGTAACTTTTACAGAAAGCAAAGTATTTAATAGTAAATATAAGAAAAGTTTATTGTCTTAGTTAAATCTAAGTAGAATATGTATCAATTTCCAGAATTGATACATTTTTCAATATTGATACATAAATTGATGTCCACTATAATAAATAAGACTACATCTTTTAAAAAAATTTTCCTTTTAGAGTTTTGCTGGTAACTGTAGTCAATAATGCAGTATATATTTGAAAGTGGCCAAGAAATTAACTTGTGAAAGTTCTCATCACATACAAAAAACGTTTGTAACTCTGTGATGGTTGGAATAGTGATGGATGGAATCATTTCACAGTGTATATAAATACTGAATCATTATGTTATACACCTGAAACTAATATAATGTCATATGTCCATTATACCTCAATTTAAATTTGTTTCAAGTTTTTTTGGAAAGATAGCCCCTTAGAAATAATTTTGGCAAAGGCAAAGCAGTTTTAAGATTTTCCTTCTATTTTCAAAAAATATATATAGTTCTATTCACAAAGGCCAGTTCATACACATTATAATCTGAAGTACAGAAATGAAATTCAATTACTTTGGCCTCTCATTTTAGAAATACAATATTTCTAATATTTTATTCATTAAAAAATATAATAGCAAAATTTAAATTTTCACTGCTAATGCACATGCCAAAAAGCCACAGAAGTAAGCCTAGGAGCCCTGAAAGTACAAAGTGTATCCTCCTGCACTTCTGCTGAGGCTTCTTGGCAGAAGAATATTATTTTAAATTATTACATATGTATTAGAAAATCCTCACTATGCAGCAGTGGTCTATCTAAGGTTAGAGCTACAACAGGGGAGGCACACAAAAAAGTAACCAGCTTTATCCATTTCTAACTTTTAAAGTAAAATTCAGCTAACTAAGCATAAGGAAACAAAAATTACACTTCATAACCAGACACTTTACAAGTATTATCTAATTTTACCCTCATAATATTGAAGGTACTATTAACACTCCAAGTAAAACGGCTAATAGTCACAAAATCAGTCAAGAGAAGAGATGACAACTGATTCAACTGATGACAACAGAGATGACAAGTGAAGCTGGGTTATCCACCATACTATACTACTTCCATCCTAATTTTTCTGTCTCCTGATTTATGTTTCCATATTATGTCTCATTTGTAGTAAAAACTATGACATGAGAATAAAACAGAGAACGGTATCAATATTAAGTTCTATACAATTACATAATAATTTCATTTTTGGCTTAAGAATCTTACCAATGTCAGTATGCCTAAGAAATAACAGGTGCTTTACACTCATTATTCCTATCAGTATTTATTAATAATACATAGACACACACAGACACACACACACACACACAAAGTTCACCAGCAGTTATTAGATCGGAAACACGATGTTAGGGCATGATTTAAAAAAAAAAAAAAAAACAGAAGCATGGCAGAATACTGATGTCTATTGCTTACCAGTTTTTCTCTGAATGTGTCTTTTCCCAGCTTCCCTGAAAGCAACCATGGCTCTAAAAAAAGCTCGGAGAACTGACCATCGGAAAATAGCTACAGGATCAATTCCAATCATCCCAGAGATAAATGCATTCTTGCTACTTCTCAGAAGAGCTACAATGTCAGGACGCATATGATCTGTATTTTTTTCCCGGAAATCCTACATGAAAAAAATACCAGTGTTATTTTTGAAAAAACGTATTAAGCCAAGAAGAAAATGGGTGACATATTTGAACAGTGGCTGAATAAGGGTATAGAAGTGATTTCTGTGTTAGCCAGCTAGATGGACCAGATGGATATCCTCTGTAAAGTCCCATCTAAGCCTAAAACTATTTAATTCTATAATTCATTTAAATTAGAATGAACATTCCACCAACTTATTGCAGCTTGTTAAACATTAGTCTGGGAGAGATTCTCTAAGAGATTATCACATAAAACAACAAGAGAGTTGAGTAATAAAAAGAAGCCAGAAATGAGAAGACCAGAAAAACATTTCACTCAAAGGGAACACCTACTACCTTTAGGTGGTGCTAAGTTGCAGAAGTTAGGAGAATGTTAGTAAGACTAAGGTCTAGAGCATTCTCGGCAAGGGTGAGAGAGGTACAAGAAAAGGGAGATAAATAGGCTATGTAAGCTATGCAAGACTGAGTTAGGAGTTTGGACTTTATTCAAGTGTCAAGGAAAGCCACTGGAAGGATAATGACATGAACTAACTAATGTTTTATAAACATCACTGATTGCTACTGATGGAATTAATTGTACCAAGAATGGAGAAAGGTATTCCAAATAAAAGCTGACAGTGACTTGGACTATAAGGATGGTACTATAGGAAAGGGAAAATGGTTACATATTTGGGACATTTTTGAGAGGTAAGGGCAAAGGACTTGCTAGTAGATTAGAGCATTGTGTGTGAACAAGAGAATCAGGTTAACACCTATATTTTGGGTTTGAGCAATGAGGTAGGTGAAGGTACTATATATACTAATATGGAGAAGACTTGAGAAAAGAGAAGATATGATAGAAAATGATGACTAGGAGATAAGTTTTGTCCAAGTGAANGTGAACAAGAGAATCAGGTTAACACCTATATTTTGGGTTTGAGCAATGAGGTAGGTGAAGGTACTATATATACTAATATGGAGAAGACTTGAGAAAAGAGAAGATATGATAGAAAATGATGACCAGGAGATAAGTTTTGTCCAAGTGAAGTTAGAGATGGTGAAAATGACAATAACAAGCAACATTTATTGAGAAGTTACTAAGTAAATGGCACACTTCTAAGCATTTTACACATGTTGTCTCATTGAAGTTCATTTCATCACCTTAACAAGTCCTTGAGATAAATACACCTTAACAAGTCCTTGAGATGGATGATATTATTATTTTATAGATGAGGAAATTGAGTCACAGAAAGGTTAACTATCTTGGCCCCTATCACACAGTAATGAGAAGAACAGAGGTTCAAACATAGCCACTCATAACCACTATAC
>SJYV01002448.1:1115528-1136622 GCA_006410875.1 Neotragus pygmaeus | reverse complement strand
TGTACACCTGTGGTGGAGTCATGTCGATGTATGGCAAACCCAATAGAGTATTGTAAAGTCAAATTTAAAAAATAAATTAATTAATTAATTAAAAAAAAACATAAAACAAAAAAAACGATAAATTAGCAGCACAGAGTTTGACATGTGCTTTGTGTTTTAATAAATACTTCTTGAATAAATGAATCAGTGATGAGTGAATGAGTGGTCTTAATTCTGACTCTCACCTCAAGATCCAAAAAAAACATATTGCTCCACAACATTCCACAGCATCATTACCTTGCCTAGAAATTGCCTTCAATATCAGGCTTAAATACCAAATGGTTAAAGGGTAATGGGTTCCTCAATTACAAACAAGGGATGGGCAAAATTATAAAGATTCCTTTCTGCAGGAGTTAAGTCTCAACATAGTCATTAGGAGCTCAAGCTCACAAATATCCAAGGGTACATGAGGACATGAGGCCTCATGGATGTAGAGAAGAGAAAAATTCAATCAACCATACATAGATGAACTAGTGGGTTTCAGACATACCAATGGTATCTATTCTTGCAGATCTAAAAAGGCCATTACACTTCTGTAATAACCTGTATAAGGAAGGAATTTGAGAAAGAATGGATACATGTATATGTATAGCTGAACTGCTTTGTTGTACACCTGCACACCTGCTGTACATTTGAAACTAACACAACATTATAAATCAACTAAACCCCAACATAAAAGTCAAATTTAAAAAATTAAAAATAAACAAGATAAAAAGGCTATTACATTTAGAATGGATTGACATCAATTTTAGCTGCAGGAAAAAACCAATAAAACCATCAGCTAATGACAGCAGAATACTGCAAAGAACAGTATGAAGTTTGGTACCACCCTTATAAAATTTCTCCCACTGTTACTGACCAACTACAAAGATAACAGTATAATAGGGATGGTGGTAACAGTTATCTGTCCTAAAAGCTTATTCAATGAGAAATTTACTGACCTTTACCCCATATTTTACTTTCCCAGCATAATGCTTTATGATGAAAGCAGGCTCCATCACAGCTGGAAATTCAATGTAAGAATTCTCTTCATGTTGGTGCTTAAACTTGTCCAGCAGGGTTTGATTTGTAGCCTGTGGAAAACTAAATTAAAAATAAAAACAAAAACACTAAAGAAAGATGCAGCAGTTAATAAAGTATTCTTTTAATAATTACAATTTCATCTAACAAATTTAGCAAATTACAGAGAGTTTTCACTTAAATAAATTCTCATAACAAGCTGAGAGGAAACGGACGTCAAGTTGCCAACATTTGCTGGATCATAGGAAGAGCGAGGGAATTCCAGAAAAATATCAACTTATGCTTCATTGACTACACTAAAGCCTTTGACTGTGTGGATCACAACAAACTGTGGAAAACTTGTAAAGATATGGGAATATAAGACCATCTTACCTGTCTCTTGAGAGAAACAAGAGAGTTTCTTGTTTGTGAGGCAAGAAGAAATACTTAGAACCAGACATGGAACAAAGAACTGGTTTAAAATTGGGAAAGGAGTACAACAAGGCTGTATATTGTCACTCTGTTTATTTAACTTCTATGCACAGTACATCATGGGGAATGCCAGGTTAGATGAATCACAAGGTGGAATCAAGACTGCCCGGAGGAACCTCAGATATGCAGATGACACCATCCTAATGGCAGAAAGCAAAGAAGAACTAAAGAGCCTCTTGATGAAAGTGAAAGAGGAGAGTGAAAAAGCCCCTCTTAAAACTCAATATTGAAAAAACTAAGATCAGGACACCCAGTCCCATCACTTTATGGCAAACAGAAGGTGAAAAAGTGGAAAGAGTGACAGATTTTCTCTTCTTGGGCTCAAAAAATCACTGCAGATGGTGACTGCAGCCATGAAATTAGAAGATGCTTGCTTCTTGGAAGAAAAGCTATGACAAGCCTAGACAGTATATTAAAAAGCAGAGATATTACTTTGCTGACAAAGGTTCATCTAGCCAAAGATATCATTTTTCCAGTAGTATGCATGGATGTGAGAGTTGGACATAAAGGCTGAGCACCGAAGAACTGATGCTTTTGAACTGTGGTACTGTGTCCTTTGGACAGCAACAAGATCAAACCAGTCAGTCCTAAGGAAATCAACCCTGAATACTCACTGGAAGGACTGATGCTGAAGCTGAAGCTCCAATACTTTGGCTACCTGATGCGAAGAGCTGACTCATTGGAAAAGACCCTGACGCTGGGAAAGACCGAGAGCAGGAGGAGAAGAGGGTGAAGAGATGAAATGGCTGGATGGCGCCACTGATTCAATGAACATGAACTTGGGCAAACTCCAGGAGATAGTGAGGGACAGGGAGGCCTGGTATGCTACATTCTATGGGGTTGCAAAGAGTCAGACATGACTTAGTGATTGAACAACAAGAAAACAATCTGAAAGATGAGTGAAAAAAGATTTAGTATTCCTTTTTTGTGTATGAGAGCTCAAAAGTCGTGATCTGCCTAACACATACTATGCAAGTATCAGAAGTAAGAAAATTAACTCAGGTTTTTATATGTTTATCTTGGGTCACAGTGTGGTGCACCGTAAAACTCAAAGGATAATAAAAACCAAATCACATGTTGCTTGGGTTCAAGAACTTTCAAAAAGGAAATGATCTCTCAGGTTGGACAGGTCTTTTAAATCCAGAGTAATTTTTTTTATTACAAATTAAGTAGTAATTTTCTTACCTTCATCAGTTACTGAATGTTTTTATATTATAGCTATTATTCTTTCAAATACACATCAATAGACTTATACTCACTGATGAACATATCATATCTGGGAATCATTCAAATAATATTTATTAGGAAGTAACTACATAATAGTAGTAGCTATTTAGTGGATAAGTTGTATCCAACTCTTTGCTACCCCCATGGACTAGAGCCCACCAGGTTCCTCTGTCCATGGGATTTCTCAGACAAGAATACTGGAGTGGGTTGCAGTTTCCTTCTCCAGAGGATCCAGGGATCAAACCAGAGATCCTGCATTGTCAGGCAGATTCTTTACCACTGAGCCACCAGGGAATACAGTATAATAGTAGCAATAATAGTAGTACAGACATATAAAACTTCAGAACAGAAAAAAAAATCACTAGTGGTTGGGAATAATGGAAAGATTCAGAGGATACAAGAGGCAATTACAAGCTATACTTTAAAAGTTTGGTAGGAGTTTCAAACAGAGAAAATAATCACTGACCAAAAAAGAAAAAGAGAGGGCAAGTATATTTCAGAGAATAGTTTCACTTAATAGTACTTGAAATACTGAAAAATAATGTGATGTGATATATAAAGATGTTGAATATAATATCTAATGCATTAAAATGATTCTAAAACTACAAGAAAAATGGTTAATTACATAGTACATATTAGAACCAGGAAGGAGAAAGGTCTTTGATGTCAGATAGTCAGTCATTGCCTACATTATGAATTCTGTCTGTGACCTTGGGCAAGCTAGGTACAACCTTCTTTAGGAACTGGCTTGTTAATCCATAAATGAGTAAAATGAATGATAGTGCTAGAAGAATTAAATAACACTAGCAAAAATACCTAACATTAGTTGACATCCTATAGGGATGATATAAATTAATCTACTTTTTCACATTAGCAACACCCACCATCTTCCTAGTCAATTGAGGCCTGCTTTTGCATCAAACACTATCCCTTCCTCTAGGCTTTTCTCTCCTTCCCAGAACTCTAAAGCCATTCCAGAACAGGTTACAAGTCTTGAACAATTTCAGAAAATACAGCAACAGCCTTTATAGTAGCCTTAGTGATTCTAATTTTACCATGTTTCATGTCACCAAACAGATCTATCAGAATAAATTTTCCTACAATGTGCTTTATAATGGTGTGCCTCCCCTACTTTAGAAAATCGAAATCCAAGCTCCTAAGCCCAGACGAACCCAACTTCGGCAAACATATCTCTCACTACTCCACAACCCCATGCTTCTTTTCAGGAAGGATGTTCATCTCATTGTTTCTACCTAAAGGTCTATTTGCCTTCTAATCCTTTGAGTCATTAAAAAGCTTGTGTTTGTTTCTTTTTTCTTGGATAAACAATAGAAAAATTAAATGTTTCCATTTAAACTTCCTTTATTAAAACCAATGCTAATTTTCATGTTTATGGAACATTTATATTGTTTATTTACATCTTTTGCCCATTTTTATTGATACATTATTTCTTTTTTTTTGATTGGAAGATAATTAATGAGAACAAATATGAGGGCAGTTTCTATTCCAAATAAGGAAAGATGAGAATAAAAGCTTTCCACCAGTCCTGCAGTCAATAAACAATTGTGGATACGTACTACATAATCAAGCAAAAGAACCCGGAACAGAGGCCAAGTAGACATTATCGTGAATTTCAAAACTCTTCATCTAATGTTCCCCAAAGACTACTTACAAGGATAGCCTTAGATTAGTGTTTCTTTGCACTAATCTAAGGCTACCCTAACTAAGGAGCTTTAAAAAATACCAATGCCTGGACCCCATCTCCTGTGATTCTACTGAGTTGATGCTAGGCCAGTGATAAAGTACTATTTATAAGTTCCCCAGGTAATTCTTACGAACAAGCAAGATTGATCAAATGTCAGCCTAAATGAATGCTCTGATTTTAACTTCAGTTTGTTAAATAAAACGCAGAGTCTGATTCAAGAAGGCTGGGATGGAAGTGTGAGACTCTGTACTTGCAACAACCTTTAAGATGCTGCCAGTGCTGCTGTCAGCAGGTCACATCGAGTACTATGGGAAAGACTAGTAACACTCTTCACTTTGCTTACACCATTCCTCCTTTCTAAACTCCACATTGCCTCCTCTAGAATCTAATTTATAAAATTTGAACAGCCAGCAGACAACAAAGACAAAATTAAACAAGAATTCTAACTTCCAACATGTGCTCCTAAAGCACTACAAACACACTGACTGAAGCAGGAATACCAGTAAGGATATTTCATGTAATAGATCCTCTACAGAACAAGATATTTTCAGAGGAAAAATACTCAAAGTGATTTCAAAAACAGCTCTTTCCAAATGACACTAATTTATTGTCAAGTCCTCTTTATTGGTACATGAAAGAGGGAAAATATTTCATGTCTTTGCATCTTCTGGGAAGTTAAAACAGAGACACAAAGCTGGCTAATTTATAAGAGAAGATAACAGGATTAACTTAAAGCAAGGGAATTAATACTATGGTTTATTAAAAAATCTTATGGAGTTATATAGAAGCACAACTGAAGTGGCAATTAAGAGGTTATTCAGTCCAATCTCCTACCTGCAAAAGTACCTTGATAGATGATGCAAAATAATTACCATGATGGAAAATTCTATTACTTTATGAAGCAGCTGCTAATCAGTTCTAATGACTAGAAAGCTCTTTCTTATATTGAGCCAACATCTGTCTTCCTGTAATTTCTGGACCTGTGGCTTAACCCCACAAGCTTCTGGGTAACAGCAAAAAGGTGACATTCTCTTCATTGGGCAATATTTACATTTCTGTGAGGTAGCACCTGACCAGGTAAAGATGGTCTTTGTAATAACATAATAAGATGTGCACTCAATGAAACTTTGCTTAAAGAATAACAGACAAGTCCCCTTTGCTCTATTCATGTTTTAATTATATATCCATAGCTTATTTCCTGCTCACAACCATTGTAAGATATAGAGTAGACAGCTTTATAATTTATCATCATTATTTCCTTTTTGCATGCAAGAAAACTGAGGACTAAGGATATTAAGAGATTTGCTGAGGGTAGTTAATAGAGCTGGAATACAACCCTGAACTTCTGACATCACAGTCTAAGCATTATAGTAAAGCAAATAAGGACAATATTTCAAAGCACAAGCTCATTATCCTGTTCTCTGTAGCTCATGTTTCTTTTTGTTTGGTTTATTCTTATATTTTTATTTTGCTCGTATATTAGTTTTTTATATACCAGAGAAGATGGGACAGGGGGAAGGTGAAATTGGTAAAAAGGATCAACTGTATGGTGACAGATAAAAAATAAACTTTTGGTAGTGAGCACATACTGTAGGGTATACAGAAATAGAAATATAATGTACATATGAATCTTATATAATGTTATAAACCAATGTTACCACAATAAAAAAGGAAAACGAAAGTTCAAGTAAAAGACAAAAATAAAGCTTCTTATTCCAAAATACCTGGTGGGTTTGAATCTTGAGTCCATCATTTACTATACATATGATCTTTTTCTCAAATTGCTTAAATTTTCTTGTTCATAAGACATCTCAAACAAAATAACTGCTTATCATTTCAATATCTACAATGGTTCTCCATACTAAATATCAAAACCACCTATGACACTTTCTAAAATAAAACACATCAGAAGTAAGGCATGCAAGCAGAGGTAAAAACCACTAACTTCAAAATTTTTTAAGAGATAATGTATGTTTGGGGAAATAAAGAGCAATATAAGAAACGTTTACACTTTGCACATAAAATTAAACTGCTTTTTGCTAAATTTTAATTCATTTAGATTAATGGAAATAGATTAATGATGGAAGGGCAGATATATCTGTTGGCAATCTCCTTTCCAATATATTTTGCAGCTCTGCCATATTACTTTATAATTCTATGCAGCAATTCTGTGAGTTTATGGTATATTAATATGGCAATAACATACAACTTACCATACATATCAGGATATTCTTAGAGTAAAAGTAGGTGCCTTTAATAACTAAAATGAACAATCAGTATAAACTTTAGATTGTCCTACACAAATCTGGTATATAGTCATCCTACCTATGAAAGTTACTACTTAATATTTTGCATCTTAGTTTAATGGGTATAGTATTAAATGAAGAATCAAGTGACCTAATTCAATTCCTAAATATTTTACTAAAGAGTCATAGAAAACCAACACATTCTCCACCACTTTGGTTTCTCCAATCCTAGATTTGCCATCTCTTAGAATAATTAAACTATAATAATACTTTCTAGAGCACTGAGAACACAGTAGAGGATGCTCCATGAAGCTTTATTTCTGCCACATATATATTTAAGTTTGGTTGGGCTTCCCTGGTGGCTCAGAGGGTAAAGCATCTGCCTGTGATACAGAAGACCCAGGTTCGATCTCTGGGTCAGGAAGATTCCCTGGAGAAGGAAATGGCAACCGACTCCAGTATTCTTGCCTGGAGAATCCCAGGGACAGAGGAGACTGGTGGGCTACAGTCCACGGGGTCACAAAAAGTCGGACATGACTAAGCGACTACACTTAGCTTACCTAACTTATACTGAACAGTGTCACCAAGGGATGGCAAATATCTAACATATGCAGTCACTAAAAACTTGCACAGCCATGGCAGATATCACAAATCTATTATTATATTCTTCATCACTAAACAAGAAAACTGCAAACACACCTCATATGTAAAACTTAATTCAATAAGAGAGAAACACAAAACAAAAAAATATATACCAACAATTGAACATCAAAGTGACTTTGCAGAAGAAATTTGGAAAAAGTCAAGGAAAAAATGAGTTCAGTAGTGAAGTTCATCCAACTTTCTTATAAACACACAAAAAAATGGATACCAGGGAAACTTGCTCTTAATAACATTAAGAAGAAAGTTTAGGGTTTAAGAAGACATGAAAAACTCAAATGGGCAATAACAAAACTGAAAAGAATCATACTCACTTGCTTTCTTCATCCAAAAGATGGAGCAGGCCTGTTGGTTTCTTGCTAATAAGATTTATGCAACAGGTATTATCAATATAGTCTATATTGTGCCAGCTGATACCTTCAGTTCTATATTCCTCCTAGGAAATAACAAATTAACAATTTATTCATCTTGCAGAAAATAAAAAGGTATGTGAGAATAAGAACTAAAAAGTTTTTACCAGGATTAAAAGAAGAGACTAAACTTTTACAAATCATTGAAAGAAAGAAATGAAAGAAATATATATTTCAGTTGCATAAAATTGTGATACAGTGTATGTCTATTTTCTTTTAATAATACATGCAACCAAATTTTCTGCTTAGAATCCTATTATGCGATTCCACTCAGATAGAAAACTAAGTCTGATTTGTTTTAGCTACACTATCTGATGATTACACTAAGGAAAAATATAAAACGAAAAAGACTAATTTCTCCCACACAACTTGAAGCCATCAAAAAGAACTATTGGATAATCAACAGTGAATTTACTGAAACAATGTCTGAGAAAAGAGGAAAACTATCACCTCCAGTGATCACTGATAAAAATCATATAGAATTCATATGTACTGAACTTTGGCAAAAAAACAAAAACAAAAACAGAATAACTTTCAAAAGGCAGGGGCAGAGTAGTTTCCCCGATTCCAAGACTAAATAACTCAAAGCTCACACACTGAGTAACCATTCGAAACTCTCTTATGAAGCCCCTACTGTTCCTTCTGGGAAATAAATATCCTTTTATTCATCTCTGGAATGCTTTTACTTTTATTAAACTGTCAGAAAGACGATTCTGAAAATAAAGAAGGTTCTACACTGCAATGATATTTAGGCACCAAACTAATATCCTGTTCATCTGATGGTTTGGTATTCACTGATTATACTTGCATACCTCTCAGCAAATACAGTTGTTTTGTGAAACAGTGATTTTAATAATTTAATCATTCTTTCTGTATTATCATTATCCTATAAGGAAAAGTGGACCCTAGTATAAACTAGTTACTCTAATTGTAAAAAGTAAATGCTAACTTAATTTTCCCCCCTCAACAGTTTCACAAGCAAGTAATGCTATATAAAGGTCACCCCCAAGCAATGGTAAAGTTTTTTCCCTATTCCTTTTCACAGCATGGATAAAAAGCATACTAGATAGTGTAAGTATATGGATTTTTATATTCTTTACTAGTATTTCAAAATCCCTTCTCATTCCAGTTTCCCAATGGTGATTCAGATCCTCCTGCTCAAAGTTAACTATTATCCTAACTTCTAATACCACTGACAAAATCCACCTCTTTATAAAAATTATATATATAGAACCATGCAATACATATTCTTTTTATCTGGGTTTTCTTCTGTTACTCAACATCATGTTTCAGAGAAACATCTATGTTGTCGAATGCATCTAAAGTACATGCATTTTAAGTGCTGTGAGACAGGGGTTGTGAAGTACCACTTTTACTCATTTATGCATTGTCTAGGCTGCTTTCTCAAAGTAATAGCAGAGCTGAGACCACATGGCCTCCAAAACCCAGAAGACTGATTTACTTATACTTTTTTACAGAAAAGGCATGCCAAAATCTGCTAAGGAACATTAACTCTCAAACTTTAATATACAACAGAATCATATGAAGAGCTTGTTACAAAAAGAAGCCACAAACTCAGAATTTGTGATAAGAAAGTTTGAGGTAGTGCACTTAGAAGGAGTGCCTAGATGATACTGATTGTACCAGTAGGGATAGGAGAAGAATAACTCTTCAAGAACCAATGATATATATAATACACTCATCTACTGGACTATTGATGGACATTACACTCATTTCTAATTTTGGCTATTAAAAATAATGGCATTATGTACATTTCTGTACAAAACTTTTTGTAAGCATTTATATAGATTTGGAGAGTGAAACCACCGGCTTATAAACTACAAACATATAAACTCAGAAGATACTGCCAAACAAGTTTCTAAAGTGGCTGTACCAATCTGTGCACCCACCACCAGTGTAGGAGACTTCCCAGTGCACAGTATTTCTCTAATATCTGTGTTACCAGTTTTTTTTCATTTTTGTCATTCCGGTGAATGCCTAGAAATATTTAAGTATGGGTTTAATATCTTTTCCTATGTTTACTTTCCATTTGGATGTCCTCACATGCCTACATTCATGATAAAAATTCTTAGAAAACATCCTTGGCTTGTTCTCAATCTTAGGGGGAAATCATTTAGTCTGTTTCCATTAAGAATGATATTAACTGCTGTTTTTTTGTAAATGGCCTTTATCAGGAAGTTCCCTTCTATACCTAGTTTGCTAAAGGTTTTGTTTTTAACAAGTCTGAGTATGTAATTTTATCAATTGAATTTTATATTTTTATTGAGAACACCATGAATTTTTTTCTTCTTCTGTTTTGTTAACAGATGAATTAAACTAATTGGTGGTCAGATGTAATACACACCAGAAAAAACTCCACTTGGTTCTGATATATTATCCTTTGTATATCTTCCTGGACTTTCCTAAAATTTCCTAAACAAATATTAGCAAACTGAAAATTTCCACTTCCAATAATGTTCTTCACAGATTTAGGTTACCTTGGCTCCCTATAATATGTTGAGAATTGTCCCCTTTTATCTATTCCACATAAAAATTTATGTCAAACTGAAAATACTTCTCTCACCATTGGCAGAATGCATCAATGGTGCCATTTTGGCTTACAATGTCCTTTATGGAAAGAATTTAATTACATACTCAATTTCTTTGACAGTTACATTTTTTTTTTGGTTGTGCTGGGTCTTCATTGCTGCACACAGGCTTTCTCTAGTGCAGCAAGTGGGGGCTACTCTCTATCTGCTGCGTAGGCTTCTCATTGAGGTGGCTTCTCTTACTGCAGAGCGTGGGCTCCACGTGCCCAGGCCCACTAGTTGTGGCACACGGGCTTACTTGCTCCACGACAGGTAGGATCTTCCTGGACCAGGGATGAAACCTATGTCCCCTGCATTGGCAGGTGGCTTCTCAACCAAAGGACGGCAAGGGAAGGCCTCATAGTTAAAAGATCTGAACTTTTGTTTTATCTGTGTCAACACAGTTTTGAAAAGTTTTTTCTCATATTATTTGATAAGTCTACTTATGGACATAAAGTTGTTTAGTGTATTCTGTAACTTTTTAATATGTATAGGATATACAATGATATAGTCTTTATCACTGGAATTCTGGCTATTTATATCCCTGTCTTTATGTGTCTGTCTCTTTCCCACTAATTTCTTGAGGCTTTTATAAATGTTATTGGTCATTTCAAAGTATTACTTACATTTTAAAGTTTATGATTTTTGTTGATCGCTTCCCATAACATATTTTTCATTTTTATTTATTCTCTTTTATTATTTCCTTTTGTTTAGGTTTCTGATCATTTTCAAATGTGTTAAATCATTGCTCTTCAATCCTAAAATGTTCTGACAGCTATAAAATTTTCCTCTGATTAAATCATTAGTCAAATTTCTTCAGAGACTAAAGTACATTTTTAGACACAAGTTTTAATATTTAACATATTAGGTTCAATATGTTCTCTAATTTTTTCAATTTCTAAGCTATTTAGAAATTCATTTCTTAACTTTTAGTCATAAAGTATTTTCTAGTTATTTTTTTGTTGTTGGTTTCTGATATAACTTTACTATGGTTTTGAGATCTGTATGATTTCAATACTGTGAAATTTCCAAGGCACTTTCAGCAGTCTTCTCTATCATCGTAGTTCAAAGGCATCAATTCTTTGGTGTTTTGCCTTCTTTACGGTCCAGCTCTCAGAACCATATGTGACCACTGGGAAGACCACAGTGTTGACTATACAGACTTTAGTCAGCAGAGTAATATCTCTGCTTTTCAACACACTGCTTAGGTTTGTCATTGCTTTCCTGCCAAGAAGCAATCATCTTCTGATTTCATGGCTGCAGTCACCATTCACAGTGATTTCAGAGTCCAAGAAGAGGAAATCTGTCACTACTTTCACCTTTTCCCTTCCATCTGTCATACAGTAATGGAGCCAGATGCCATGGTTTTAGTTTTTTATTAATATTTAGTCTCAAGGTGGCTTTTTCACTGTCCTCCTTCACCCTCATCAAGAGGCTCTTTGGTTCCTCTTCACTTTCTGCCGTTAGAGTGGTATCATCCGCATATCTGAGGTTGTTGATGTTTCTCCTGCCTGTCTTGATTCCAGCTTGTAACTCATCCAGCATTTGCTTTCTTAGGGCTTCTCAAACATGTGTACGTTGGATTTTTTTGTTTTAATTTTGGAAAATTATCAGCCATTGTTTCTTCAAATATAGCTTCATTCCTATTCTCTTACTTTCACATATGTTTTCCAGAATTCCTGTTACACAATAGATCTTTTCACTATATTCCATATGCCTCTTACAATATTTGTATTTTCTGCCTTTATTCATCAAGTTGGTATTTCTTCTGACCTATCTTCCACATCACTAATTTTCTCAAGTTATATCTAATTGTGAAAAATTAATATTATGTTCTTAATTTCACCTACTTTTTAGTCTTAGATTTTCCTAAATTTAGGATTTTTTTAAAAAGTTTGCTGTTCTTTAATAAAATTTTCACTTTAAAAATTTTCTTGAAGCCACTGTTAAAGTTCATGTTTGATAAGATCATTATCTGAATCCCCTATGGTAGTCTACTGTCTCACTTCTCTAGGTTTTTTTTCATGTTGGTTTCCTTCCTTGTATATCTTAAACAAACATCTCAGTTAAAAACCTGAATGCTCGCACGTGAAAAAGTGCAGAGATAACTTTAGTAATGAGATGATCTCTTTCTCCATCAGAGACTGAATTTTCTCTTAGCAGGTGGCTAAGAACACTGGGAAATAGATGGGAAAACAGTGGAAACAGTGTCAGACTTTATTTTGGGGGGCTCCAAAATCACTGCAGATGGTGATTGCAGCCATGAAATTAAAAGACGTTTACTCCTTGGAAGAAAAGTTATGACCAACCTAGATAGCATATTCAAAAGCAGAGACATTACTTTGCCCACAAAGGTCGTTCTAGTCAAGGCTATGGTTTTTCCTGTGGTCATGTATGGAAGTGCGAGTTGGACTGTGAAGAAGGCTGAGCGCCGAAGAATTCATGCTTTTGAACTGTGGTGTTGGAGAAGACTCTTGAGAGTCCCTTGGACTGCAAGGAGATCCAACCAGTCCATTCTGAAGGAGATCAACCCTGAAATTTCTTTGGAAGGAATGATGCTAAAGCTGAAACTCCAGTATTTTGGCCACCTCATGAGAAGAGCTGACTCATTGGAAAAGACTGATGCTGGGAGGGATTGGGGGCAGGAGGAGAAGGGGACGACCAAGGATGAGATGGCTGGATGGCATCATGGACTCGATGGATGTGAGTCTGAGTGAACTCCAGGAGATGGTGATGAACAGGGAGGCCTGGCGTGCTGCAATTCATGGGGTCGCAAAGAGTCGGACACGACTGAGTGACTGAACTGAACTGAAAAACACTGGAAATTTTACACTGTTTTAACCCAATCAGGAACTGAAATTATTTTAAACTGAGCTTTAGCCCCTGTGATGCCTGCCTGCTCTATTTCTGCTTTGGTGGTTGGCTTAGTTGCTGAGTCATGTCTGACTCTTGTGACCCCACAGACTGTAGCCTGACAGGCTCCTCTGTCCATGGGATTTCCCAGCCAAGAATACTGGAGTGGGCTGCCATTTCCTTCTCCAAGGGATCTTCCTGACCCAGGGATTGAGCCTGGGTCTCCTGCATTACCAGCAGTCTCCTGTATGGCAGGTGGATTCTTTACTGACTGAGCCACTGGAAAAGCCCTATTTCTGTATTACCTTTACTATAAGATATAACCCTTTGAGGTCTTCAAGCCTCTGGGGGTTGCCAAGGAGCTCCTCTTTTGTTCTTTAATCTGGACAAAATGCTTTTTGGAAGCCTTCTACCAAAAGAGAAATGTCTCTAGCAACAAAGCATTCCCTGAATGCTGAGTTCATCTCCCTAGATTTCATGCTTGCATATCTGAGCCCTGTAAAGCTTCACTTATTTGAAGGTACTCCAATGGTTTCAATTATGTTTTGTTCAGTTGTTTTATTTTTTAAATGTTCCACAAGGCAAGTTTGGTCAAAATTTCCTAGTCTGATCTGCAGAAGAGGAACAGACAAAAGAACAACTCACTATATTATGAACTCAATAATAAGATTCCTCAACTCTAAACTGTTTATCTTCAATGTCTAACAGTGCCTGAAATATAATCGACTCTCTTCAATACATCTTCCACAGTTCCAATTCAAATGTTTGCTAAACATACTTTGAACAACTATCTGATCGAGACTATCTCATTAAACTTGCTTTCCTGCCCGCATCCTTATATCCTGTATTTTTGCTACACTGAATCGTTTCCAGTTCATCAAAAGTGCTGTGCTATTTTATGCCTCACAGTTTTAAAGATATTGTTATCTTTGTTTAAAATATCTTTTCCCCATTGACAGTGGTGAGCTCAACTTTCTATTCAAAACTCTATTTCAGAATCACTCTATTCCTAGGAAATCTCTGCAAACTTTCAACAAATTCTAATAAATTTCATCCTTTCTATCACTAATTTACCTTATATTTGATTTTAGTACCTATCATCCTGCATGGCAACTATTACATATCTCTCCCATCTTAAGTGCACATGTATTAATTTGGGGCAGTAATTAAAATTCTCAAAATGTTTCCTTCCAAAGCATCTTTGGTATATTTTTATTTCTATCACTTAATGGTAAGCACTACATGTTAGGTGTCATTATAAAAAAAATTACTATCTTTTAACAGTGCTGCTTAAACAGTTGTGCTTAAAGCCAAGACTAGGCAAGCCCCAATGACAGGAAACTGTTGTGATTTTCTGTTCATTTCTTTTCTTCATTATTTCCTTCCAGTTGAATGTGAACCCAGCTTCTATTTATGTCTCCATATACAAACTTAACTTCTGGGCCGTAAACTCAACTTGTTACTGAATTCAAATCTGGCTTAGAAAAAGAATCCACATTTCTTTCAACCCTGCAGTTACCCTAGAATTCTCATGTAAACTGATGGCTTACTTTTTCTATCCTAATTCAATCAATTTGACCATCTCATAAAAAATATGTAGTTATCAATTTGGTCTCTCTATACTGTCCTATTTCTTTGTATCCACATTCTAAGCTGATTTAAGATTCTATTAATAAGCCCTTCTATCCCATCCTTGAACTAAGAGATCAAAGGAATCAAACAAGCATATGACACACTGTGACCAAGGCCACAAAAGCAATTAAAAATCAAAAACATCAACAAAAATCAAAACAAATCCATAGACCTTTTCATTCAAAGGTTCCAATAAATAAGCACATATTACTGATTCCACTTAAGGCCTTTTAATTAAAACAGAAAACCCTGTGTGATAAGGCCCAAAAAACTATGCTCTCATCTGTCATTTGCTTACACTAATATGAAGATAATAGCATCTTTATTGAAATCAACACTTAAAATACTTATCATGACTATGACTCAAAAAATTTATGTGGTGTATATGAAGGTACAGGTAGGGGTTCAGGGAGTGGGAAAGGGGCAAGTGAACAACATTCACAGCCTCACACGTGTGTGCTCGGTCACTCAGTTGTGTCCGACTCTTTGTGAACCCATGGACTGTAACCCATCAGGCTCCTCTGTCCTTGGGATTTTCAAGGCAGGATACTAGAGTGGGTTGCCATTTCCTCCTCCAGGGGATCTTCCCAACCCAGGTAATGAACCATGTCTCCTGCATCTCCAGCATGGGCAGGCGGATTCTTTACCACCAAGCCACCTGGGAAGTCCATTCAGGTACTCACTTGCTCCAATTTAAAGATATGCTGATTAAAGTAGTGTTGTAAACGTTCATTAGCAAAGTTAATACAGAACTGTTCAAAGCTATTATTTTCATAATCTTCAAACCCAAAAATATCAAGAACACCAATGGACAAAGTCTGTGAAAAACAAGAAAGAAATTATGGTTAAAAAATGATGCTTAAATTTATGTCATGAACTTATATTTCACAATATAAGTAACAAAATGTTCAAAGTTCTTCAATAGCAGTAGATGAAAACTTGAGGGGACCCAGTGGTCAACCAAAATATACTACAAATAAAAAGCATTTTGGTTCTCTTTATCTTTATCATTTTCTTTTTATCTTAATTATAAAAATACATCCAAAGTTTTAACACATGNTGCTTCAGTCCTGTCCGACTCTGTGCGACCCCATAGACGGCAGCCCACCAGGCTCCCCCATCCCTGGGATTCTCCAGGCAAAAACACTGAAGTGGTTTGCCATTTCCTTCTCCAATGCATGAAAGTGAAAAGTGAAAGTGAAGTCACTCAGTCATGTTCAACTCTTTGCAACCCCACGGACTGCAGCCTACCAGGCTCCTCCGTCCCTGGGATTCAGGATTTACGCATGACGTCTCCTTCTTCCTCCCTGATTCCCACTAAGAACTCATTGCCAAATCTTGTTGACTTAATCTTCTAAGTTTTTTTCTTTTTAAATACACCCATTTCTCCCTATCAGAATGTCACCTTTCTAGACACAGCAGCAAGCATCTTTCTCCTCAGGAGTAGTAACTACTATAGCCTCCAAACACATCTTTGCACATTCACTCTTGCACTCTGTGTTAGAATCCTAAGATGATTCCCAAGACTCCCATCACTGGGTATACATGCTCTCTAAATCCCCTCCCTCTCTAAGCTAAGCTAAGTCGCTTCAGTCGTGTCCGACTCTATGTGACCCCATTGATAGCAGCCCACCAGGCTCCCCGTCCCTGGGATTCTCCAGGCAAGAACACTGGAGTGGGTTGCCATTTCCTTCTCCCTCTCTAAATCCCCTCACAATTAGTGACAGCAGGACTGTAGAGATGATGGATTTCACTCCTATAACTATCTTATGTTATAGGACAAAGGTGAAGGGATTCTAAATATATAATTATGGCCCCAAATCAGCTGAAATTTTTAGTTAACCCAAGAGATACTGTCCCAGGTAAAGGTGGCTTACCAGGGAGTGAGCACATGCATCAGAGGTTCTCATGCTGGACCTGAAGCAGCAAACTGCCATGTTGTGTACAAGACCACATGATAGGAAACGCCAAGTACACTCCAGCTGCTGAGAATCGCCCCTGACAGCAAACAAGAAACTATGGACCTCAGTCCTACAAGGAAGTGAATCCTGCCAACAAACTGTGAACCTGAAAGAGGATGTTGAGTCTCAGATTAAAAGACAGCCATCAAGAATATCTTGACTTCAGCCTGGTGAAACCCTGAGCAGAGGACCCAGCTAACCCAGGCCCAGATCCACGGAAACTTTCTGATAATAACTTTGGGTTTTATTAAGACACTAAAGCTTGTTACACAGCTACAGAAAACTCTAAGGCAACTTTTTTGCTTAAAACACTTCTTTCCATTGCTCTTCAGATAAAATACTAAAATCCTTAAGGACTGCTCTTCATTTTACCCACAATGCCTACACAATTCTAGGCACAAAAAGCTTTTTCAAATATTTACTAAATAAATAAATAAATACACCAAACAAACATGCTCAGTCCCTCAGTCATGTCTGACTCTTTGCAGCCCCAAGGGATGTAGCCCACAGGCTCCTCTGCCCATGGATTTTTCCAGGCAAGAATACTAGACTGGGTGCCATTTCCTACTTCAGTGGATCTTCCAGACCAAATGAACATAAACCAAAATAAAACAGGAGCAACAAAAATAATCTCAGAAAGCTGAATTTTAAGTTAAAAGATGCAAATAAACAACAAATATTTAATAATCAAAAAAGTCGAGAAAGAAAATATAAAAGCATTGAACCTTTATGTAAAAGAAGAGCAAAACTCTTAAATGGTTTGACTTTTTCTGTGGTCTACAAAGGCACTCTCAAAGTTGGCAACTATAAAATATGACATAAGATACCTGAATAATGAAGAAATGTGGACTTACAGGTATAATCAGGAGAGACCCCCCAAAATGGGATAAATGGATCAATGTCTGCCTAGAAAGCATTCTCTACACTTAAATTACTATTTTCCCACCTCCATGTCTTCTAGTCTCATATTCGTATCCTATCTTTATAATAGTCATCGCTATGATTTCTCATCATTTTTGTAAAATTTCACCATAAAATAGTAGACCTTTCAATAATTTTCCTACTCCTATATATTTCCAGTATTCTTGGGCTTCCCTTGTGGCTCAGCTGGTAAAGAATCCACCTGCAATGTGGGAGACCTGGGTTCGATTCCTGGGAAGGGAAGATCCCTGGAGAAGGAAAAGGCTACCCACTCCAGTATTCTGGCCTGGAGAATTCCATGGACTGCATAATCCATGGGGTCACAAGAAGTCAGACACAACTGAGAGACTTTCACTTCACTTCACTTTCAAAACAGTAATATTGGCTCTCTGTAGCAATAAAACTTTAGTGGAAGCCTTACTATATAGATGATATTTAAAGCCACGGGACTGAGTGAGACAACTGAGATAAAAAGTATACAGAAGGAAAGACAAAGACTGTCCTAAGGAACCCCATCCTTTATGAACAGAGTCAGGAAGAAGAAGAAAAAACCAAACAAAAAGAACTGCAAAGGAGTGGCCGACAATGAAAAAATAACCCAAGAGTATGATGTGCCATAAGATAGGATGTGCTCAAGAAGGAAAAATCATTTGTGTCAAATATTGCTACCTACCCATATAAATCAAATGAAAATTTTAAATGGTGATGAGATTAAGATCATTAGAGAAAAATGTAAGCATACTGTTTAAAATCACATTCAACTTTAAATGTTTCCAAGTTGATAGAAAATTCATAATCAAGTTTCAAGAGCCCAGAAAATATTTCAATCAACACTACTGTCATTTTCACTCTATTAAGAGCAAGAATATAAACCTAAACTTCAAAAAGCATTTAGAGTTCCTTGATTTCAAAGAAAAGCTATTCACACCTCTGCCAGTTTGTATGGTAAAACAAGCTTTTCTCCCACTGTCACAGTCTTCCTTGTAACTAGTGCTTCAAACAGCATCTCTTCTTTAACCTATAAAGCAGAAAAGTAAATTCAATATAAGATTTATAACAATGGCTGAATTACTTACTGAAACGTCACACAGAGAGAAAAGCAAATATGCAATAGAGAAAAAACAAAAAGAGAATACACTGGGCAATTTAATTATCGGCTGAAGTGGAATTTAAGTGTCCCACTCACCCTCCTTCACCACAAAAAAGACACAAAGGGTAAATAAGACAGTTTGGTCTTCTTAAAGTTTTCTTTATGATCATAACAGAGAAACATGTTTCATTGTGCAGAGTATGAAAAATACACAATAGCACAAACAATATTTTAAGACAGTCAGTCATAATCCCACAACCTGGATACAAGGACTAAAAAATAACAATACTTTTTTTCTCAATTCTTACTTATTAACTGAATTTTTCTGGCTGCACCAAGTCTAAGTTGTGGCATATGGGGTCTGAGCTCCCTGACTAGTACTTGACCCAGGTCTCCTGCTTTGGGAGCATGGAGTCTCAGCCACTGGACCACCAGGGACATCCGAACAATACTTCTTGAATTCCAGGAACATTACAATGGATAGTTATTGATGTTTCAGATGTTTATTTTCACTTACAGATGTTAAACTTTAAAATAAAGTTGATGCTTCCTTCATTCTTACTCTCTCTATAGAAGCCAAAATAATCATTAATTTCTCATTTATCACTTCAGTTCATGTTTGGTGGTGCAGAGGTTAAAGTGTCTGCCTGCAATGTGGGAGACCTGGGTTCGATCCCTGGGTTGGGAAGATCCCCTGGAGAAGGAAATGGCAACCCACTCCAGTATTCTTGCATACAGAATCCAATGGATGGAGGAGCTTTGTGGGCTATAGTCCACAGGTCGCAAAGAGTTGGACACGACTGAGCAATTTAACTTTCACTTCAGTTCATGTTTTTATACTTACAAAACAACAGTGAGTTATTACTCTGCCACCAGCAAACTCACAACAGGTCAATCATGTTTTAAAATAAGATTACACCATAAAGAAAATAAACCTTCTTTTGGAGCATCCATTGCTGAATCTTCAAATTCCAAACAACAGAAACATATTGAGGCAAATTAACTTCACAAGATAAAAAGCCAAAGTTTAAATGTAAAAACTTTAACCTTTCAGATATATTTAAAATATTTCAAGAATCAAATTATCAATAATGTAGATTATACAAAATGACAAAACTAAGAAAAAACACATATGAGGAAAAAAAACCACTGTAATATTCTGAGGAGTATTTCTTCATGCAAGCAATTATTATTAAAACTGAACATCGGAAAACGAATGACCTATGAAACAGATGTAAGAAATGTTTTTAAAGGAACAAACAAAAGTAAACTGGCAACAACATAGGCAAAGATGACTTCCATACCCTTATATAAATTGGTATAATCACTATAGACAGTAATATGTCAGTGACACTAAAGCTCAGTATGTTTATATACCATNATGAAACAGATGTAAGAAATGTTTTTAAAGGAACAAACAAAAGTAAACTGGCAACAACATAGGCAAAGATGACTTCCATACCCTTATATAAATTGGTATAATCACTATAGACAGTAATATGTCAGTGACACTAAAGCTCAGTATGTTTATATACCATACCCAAGATTTTTCTCCTTGAATAATATCCTAGAATAATTCTCACACATGTTAACAAGGATATATGTATAAGGCCTATCATAGTACTATCTATAAATGGAAAATTACAAATAACCTCACTCCCCACTAAAAAAGAAAAATTATGTTTTATTCACATAAGAGAATTTTATACAACAGCTCAAAGAAGAATCTAGAATATATAAGCCAACACTGAAAAAAAAAACAAAATATGAACTCAAAAAGTCATGTTTTAGAATGATGCGTATAGCATGCTGCTGCTGCTGCTAAGTCACTTCAGTCGTGTCCAACTCTGTGCGACCCCATAGACGGCAGCCCACCAGGCTCCCCCGTCCCTGGGATTCTCCAGGCAAGAACACTGGAGTGGGTTGTCATTTCCTTCTCCAATGCATGAAAGTGAAAAGTGAAAGTGAAGTCGCTCAGTAGTGTCTGACTCTTAGCGACCCCATGGATTGCAGCCTACCAGGCTCCTCTGTCCATGGGATTTTCCAGGCAAGAGTACTGGAAGAATGGGAATGATAAAAATTAAATTCAACTAGTGGAGGTGATGGAATTTCAGCTGAGCTATTTCAAGTCCTAAAAGACGATGCTGTTAAAGTGCAGCACTCAATATGCCAGCAAATTAGGAAAACTCAGCAGTAACCACAGGACTGGAAAAGGTCAGTTTTCATTCCAATCCCAAAAAAAGGCAATGCCAAAGAATGTTCACACTATCA